>PVHY01002543.1:0-40599 GCA_004024945.1 Uropsilus gracilis
GACGAGCTTGGGCTCTGGGTGCTGGGCAGGGCGGCGCGGCGGAGAGGCTCCCACTCCCGCTGGCTGGGAGGTGATGGAGGCGCCTCGGGCCCGCTTGGAGGTGCTGCCGCCTAGAGGCGGGATTGAGGTGCGGCCGACGGCGCTAAGCTGGGCCGGGAGAAAGCAGAGGTGCTTGGTGCGGGCGGGTGGGTCCCACCCGGACACCCCCGCTCCCCCCTCCCCTCCCTCCTCCCTCCCACGCCCCTCCCCCACCGAATCTCTCTGAAGCACCCGGTCGTCTCCCAGGACCCTCTCCCAGGACCCGCCTGGGATGTCTCCCAAGCGTGGCATTCTCCCTCCAGAGGACTCTGCTTCCCGGGTTTGGACCTGCCGGATTCCGAGGGAGCTTGGAGCCGCGACCAGGAGGCATCCTTGGATCCCAGCCCCGGGCTCATCTGAATTCTGCCTCATCCCTCGCTCTCCTCGGCGACAGGAAGAAAACATCACAGTGGAAGCTGCTCGATGGAAAACAGTATTTAATTAGGGCCGAGAGAGTTAGACAAGCAAACAATTAAATGTTCTATTACCATCAGTCTTGAGCCATTTAAGTTGCAGTTCAATAAGGCGTCATTATAAAGGCCTAATAGAAATGAAAACAGAAATCGTGTTGTTTCGTGTTGCATTTTAACCCAAGTCCCGGCCTTGCAGAGCTGAAGCCGGCCTGACGGCGACCAGCGAGGCTCCTGGGAGCCCAGGGCGGTTGTCCCCGCCAGCTGCTGGGGTGGGAGCGGAGCCGGCTCGGACCAGAGCGGCAGGCGCTGTTTCATCTTATTTTTAAGGTCTGAGAAGCAACAGGAGACTTCTGCCTGGGAGGGTGGAGGGGCGGCTTAAAGAGACTCCTGGATGTGAGACGCTGGATTATGGAATAAATATATCTCATAACATCCCCCTGGTTACTCGGCTTTGAGGGTTTGGAAATAACTTCAGATGGTTTTCAAGAGGGATCACTTCCCCGCAATGGAAAAAAGGCCCGAGTCACAGCAGCGCCTTTGGGACGCAGACCTTCCTTCCCAAAGTTGTCTCCTGGCCCCTGGCTCCTGCCGGAACCTCTCCCCACCCTTCTTGAGTTTGTCTCCTCTCTGGAACCCCCCGTGTGGCATGAGAAAGTGGTTTGGATCCAGCTGTAGACACACCAGCCTTTGGGTTGCAAGTGATACATAATCTGATTCATACTGGTTTAAGCAAACTGGGGCTCATGTTACTGAAAACACCAGAGCTGGGGTTGGCGTCAGGCATGGCTGGATCTGGTGCAGAGAGATGTCCTAGTAGCAGGCCCGGACTTTGCTCTCTTGCGCTGGCATCACTCTGAGACAAGCTCCCCCTGTGGGGTGGCTAGATGCTCCTGAAGTGCCAGGCTTGTGCCCTACCCTTTCATTTTGTTTGTTTGTTTGTTTTGTTTTGAGACTAGGTCTCGCTATTTTTGCCTGTGGAATCGCAGGCTCTCGTTGCCCGGGGTACCATGGACTCAAGCAATCCCGAGCCTCAGCTTCCAGGTAGCTGGGATTACAGGCATGAGCCACCACGCCCAGCTATTTTTTTGCAACTAGGTCTCACTATGGGCCCCAGGCAGGACTCGAACCGCAATCCCTACCCCCGGCCACTTCATAGGCTGAAGCTTACAGGCACGAGCCACCGTGCCCGGCCCTCTGCACCACCCTTTCAGAAACGGTAGCAGAGAAGCTCCTCCCCTTGTAGCTCTAGACCAAGTTCAGCTGGGTTGTGTATCCATCCCAGGCCCTTCCATGTCCAGGGGAATGGACTGTCCCCCCCTCTGCAAAGCACCTGCTCGTGTCTGAGAGGGCTTGCTTCCCAGAGGAAAGCTGGAAATGTCACCCAAAGGAGATGTTGCTGGGCAACACCAACCCCCCCCCCCAGCCCTTCTTGATCCTCACAGTCATAACTTGAAGCCCAGGCACGCGCTGGGTGCGGGCTTGCTGGGGTGGCTTCATGAAGGCAGCAGCCTGTGGGAGGAGTCATTCCGGACACCCTAAGATGACACAGATCCGGCTCAGTCTTCTAGTGTCTTCTGGACCCTGTTCCTCATCGGAGGCATCCCCGAGACCAGCTGGCTCAGGGGGAAACACGCCAGTGAGGTGCAGCATGTGCAGCCCAGGTGCGTGGGGCCAGGCTCTGGCAGGTGACCCTCCTTTCTCGTGGCACTCACCTTTGCTCCCCTGATCACACCTGCCGTGCCTGGCAAACATTTTTCTCTAAAGAGTCAGATGTTAGACATCTTAGGCTTTGCAGTCTTCGTCCCTAGCTAGCCCTGCCACTGCACAAGCAGCCATGGCCAAGAGCCAGCGAACAGGCCTGGCCACGACCAACATAGCATCACAGACGGCAGCTGATGGAGGCCCAGGGCTGGCCTCAGAGCAGTTCTGACCTCTGGTCTAGAGCGCGGTCGCAGGCTGGCTCCTTGGGGCACAGCATCACAGTTAGGGGGCAGGAGGTTTCAGGGGCAGTCACTCCAATGGATACATGGGGGGACGCAGGCTGGGGTGCAGAGCTGTGAGACCCTATGGCAGACCTTAGAAGGTCTTCAGCCCAGGGTGTGTGAGGGGGCCTCACCCTGTGTTGCGCAATACGTGCCAGGCCCCTCCTTGCTCGGTCACCAGCCAGAGGCCACTCCAAGAAAAGCTGAGGACCCTGAAGGCACGTTGAACAGGCTGTCAGATGCTCACACTCTTCTCCTGGACACATGTCTTCTCTGGAATGGCGTCTCTCCCAGTCCCACCAGGAGGCTGCAGGGCCTCAAGTGCACCCTCCTATCTCCCCCCTTACTTTCCCCATCCCCCTCACTACACCAGGAAGACTCTGTGCTCTGGATAAGACTCAAACTGACCTCTAGACAGGGCCTGAGGGCTTTGATCGGGGACTCAAGACTCTCAGCGTCCACTGTGATTCTGCCCACAGTCTCTCCAGCCGGAGTCAGAAGTCAGGCCTTGGGGCTGGGCCCAACTCAGCGCGGCCTTCTCAGAGGCCACATGTTCATTTTGTTTGCTTTTAGCTTTAGATTTTTATCGGCAAACTCCATTATAGTTTGGCCCCCATGAAGTGCTGGCCTGGACTGGAGCGAGCAGGTCATTTCTGATTGCAGGTATACCTTGCTGAGCCGGGGCTTAAGAGCCAGCCTCAGTTTGGGGGTGTTCAACTCAGAAAAATGGGTACGTTGCGAGTATATTTCAGAGATATGGGTTGTGAACCCCTGAAATATACCGAAGCAGACACCCCCCTGCCAGGTTCCTTAGAGCACCCCTTATCAACTCTTTGCTGTTCCTTCTGCGTTAAAACGTTGAGAAGCGTGTCTGGGGACCTACAGCCACCAAGTCCTGCAGGGTGTGGAAGGACCCCTCATTCCCCAGCTCTGTGTAACCACGAGGTGATGCAGCTCTCAGAGCTTGCATTGGGGCTACAGTGTGCGCGGTTCCCAGTTAGAGGCTACGTGTCCCAGCTCCCTCATGGTGAGGGTGGCAAGGGCCTGCATCCCAGAGCATCTGAGGGAGTGCCAGCTCCCCTGTGAATGTGACAGTTGGGGGGATCCAGGCCTCGCATTGGGGGAAGGGTGTCAAGCATGTCTGAAAGCACGTGCCTCTGCTCTCTCATCAGCTCATTGTTTCTGCTTAACCAACAGCAGCTCTTCCTCCTCCTGGAAAATTCATTTGGGTTTAACTTTGAAAAACGGCGCTAAGAAACCATCCTGGTTTCCAGCGCTGGCAGCTTGGCCTCCTCCTGGGGGACCAGGAGAATGGTCGGTGGTCCTTCTTTGCTGCCTCCTTCTCTTCTCCAAGACACATCTTTGGCTCGGTTTTTTTTTTTGTTTGTTTTTTTTTTTGAGACTTGGTCTTGCTATTTTGCCTGGGGAGCCACAGACTC
The DNA here is from genome assembly GCA_004024945.1 of Uropsilus gracilis. Lineage (NCBI taxonomy): Eukaryota > Metazoa > Chordata > Mammalia > Eulipotyphla > Talpidae > Uropsilus > Uropsilus gracilis. The sequence continues at coordinate 3,913 of PVHY01002543.1, forward strand.
ATGTTGCCCGGGGTACCACAAACTCAAGTGATCCCCAACCTCAGCTTCCCAGATAGCGGGATTACAGGCGTGTGCCACCACGCCCAGCTACTTTTTGAGACTAGGTCTCACTATGTTGACCCAGATGGGTCTCGGGTCTCAAACCCGTGGACTCAAGTGATTCCTAGTCTCAGCCGCGCTCTGTAGCTGTGCTTATTAAAGACATGCGCCACCGTGCTGGCCGCATCTTTGACTCGTTCTGTGCTGTCATCAGACACCCTGTTCTTTCTGCTGAAGATTTTTTTTTATTTAAATGAGATTAAATCATCTCAGAATACATTAGGTTGCCATCTCCCTGGGGTTGGATGTCGTGGGGATGGAAGGAAACTGAACACTTAGCAGTGCTCTTTTCTTCTCACCGAGCAGGGGCTGGTTACTGGGAGATGGTGTTCTACACAGAGACACCCCTGAATATCCACAGCCTGGCCACTGTTGTACCCACAGGCCCAGGTAGGAGTGAGGCTGTTGTGGCTTTTAGAACTAGGCCCTCGGTGTCTGAAAAAGCCCCGCTGGAGACCAGTCTCACAATGACCTGCTCCTCCTTCACTGTCTGCTTCTGCCTCACTGGGTGGGGGGGCTCCTGAGTCCAGCTACTATTTATGCAACGCCCTAGTTTGCAAGGGATTTGATTCATAACGGCTCCTCAAACTGGCCCCTCTGCATGGACAGCCTGGCCCGCGGAGGGTCCCTCCCATGTGGAAAACGTGTCTCTTTGTCCCGGCACTAGCCATGCTGCTTGCTCTCATGACAAATGGACAAGTGTCCCCAGGTGCTGCTTAGTAGAAAGACATGGTGACAGACCCCAGCGGGAGGTGCTTACATCAAGCTCACGTCACCACACCGAGACTTAGCAACAGAGTTCACTCTCATTGTGGGAGTCCAGACAGCCAGGAATTGCCACAGTAACCCTAGGGCCACTCCTCCTTGTTCATTTCTGTTTCTCCATGAGCAGATCCTGGGGGGCGTCCTCTAATGGGGACCAGGGGCTGGGGAGCTCCCACTCAGGCCGGCTGCTGGGGTTCTATGTGATGCTCTGGGCAAGTCACTCTACGGGGTGACCAACTCATTCAGGCTTGCAAGGGACATATCTGCTTTTAGCACTGAAAGCCTCCATCCTTGGGGACACCACCCGCCGCCACCACCGTTGGTGACTCTACATTCGACCCTAAAACTTGTGCCTGTCTCCTTCAGGTGACTGCAAAGCACTCTGCAGAGAGGAGGGGGCAGCATTTTCCTTTGGCTGCTTTCATTCCACAGAGTCAGGCATGTTGATTGCTGAAAATAGGGCCAGCCAAAAAAAAAAAGCCCTATGCTCAAGTGCCTAATAAACATAAGAAAAGAGGCTCCATTTCACTCTTAAAGAAATGCAAATCAAAACAAGACGTCATTTTCACCTCTCAGGTGGGAAAGAGAATGAAAACATTGAGAAGACTTCTTTAAGCTGGGCCCAAGTGGGGACAGGACCCTTTCATTTCCTGCAGTGGGAATGCAAATTGGTGCAACCTTCTTGGAGGCCCATTGGGCACTGGCATCAGTGTCTGAACATGCAGCCCTTATCTCAGCAAATCTGCCTTTAAGCATGTGTGCTACAGAACCACATGGGCCCATGAAGACGTATATGAAAGAATGTTCCGTGGAAAATTCGTGTTGTTGAAAGGAAAAGTGGTCACTAAGCCAGGAGCCGATCTGCTGGGGGGAGCGATGGTGAGCAGGGGAACGGCGGGATCCCAGGTATCTTGTTCCCGTGGCTCCCAGGATGGGGGTCCTCAGATGTCAGTGTGCCTCAGAAGCCTCTGGAAGGCGCCTGCAAACAGATTGCTGGACCTCAGAGCGTCTGTTTGAGCAGGGCTGGGCTGGCGGCTGAGAATTTGCATTTCAAATCTGATCCCAGGTGGTGCAGCCCGTCCCAGGGCCATTCTCTGAGAACCGCTGATACGAACAGAAATGGAAAACCCTGTTTCGACTGTGACCTAGTCCAGATCTGGAGAAGCGCAGTCAGTGATGGAGAAGCCTGGGCAGGAGTCCAGGAGGGGCAGCGGGCACCCTCTGATTTCCCTTCCCTGCCCCGGATCCCCCCTGAAGGCTCAGAGCATGGGCCAGGTACGATGCAACTAGGTTCCTTGGCAAACATGAGTGCCAGGGATGCCTGCAGCATGGGTCTCAGCTGTGGGTAGAGGGAGCGAGCAGCTGGTAGGTTGGCCTTGCTAGCAAAGGTGCATGGCTGGTGGAAGCAGGGAAGGCCAGCAGGGTGACTTCTGCCAGCTGTGTTTGTTTGGTGTCTCTATGCCTCCCGAGGAAGCTGGCATTCTGCTTTCAAGGACAACATCAGATGCTGGGGAGTAGAGGAGCAGGTGCTCCCAGGAATGAAACCTTGCAAATGAACTAACAGGTGTTGATTGCTGCCAGGCCGAGGTGTGGTATTGGATATTGTTTCTGCCACCTTCCCCCTTCCATGTCTGGCTGGTCCCACCTCCTCACTCCTCCCCTGCTGGAAGGTCCCAGCTCCACTCATGTGTGTACTGTGACTCAATTTGGGACTTTTCCCAAAAAACATGATTTTGCTCTGTCTTCCCTGGCCAGGGCAAGTTTGTGGCATGATGAAGAATATGAGAAAGGAGTAGGGAAAAAGCCCTTCTCATTCTCTTGGAAATCCCCAACACCTTCACCACCTTCGCTAGAATTTTCCTCAATACGCTGTGAGAGATCAGTGTTTCGAAAGAGGAAAGGGAAATAATCCATTGCTGCTGCACAGCTCCTCACCTATCTGGGTGTGTCTCCATCCCTGATCTGTTTCTCAAGTGAACGGACATTTCATCTCCCCCATCCAGGTGACCCAGCTCCTTTCATATATTTTTTTAACTTATAATTTTATTTTTTAAAATTGATTGTACATATATATATTACATCATTGTCTACCCTGGTTTCTCTCACCAATTTAACACCCATGAACCATTTTAATCTCTTGTGGCCATCCCTCCCCCAATTTTTCCCTCCTCCCTCTCTCTTCCTCTATGCTTCAGTTCTGTTGGCAGTTTCAAATTATTCTTGCCCATTTGTTTGTGTGTTTTCCCTATATCCCTCATGGAAGTGAGACTGTCTGGTATTTTTTTCTTTCTGGCTTATTTCTGCTAACATGATCCTCCATGTTGCTGCGAATGATGTAAGTTTGTCTTTTTTGATTGATGAATAATATTCATTGTATACATATACAGCTTTCTGACCCATTCATCTATTTGGGGGCATTTGTGATGTTTCTATATCCCGGCTATTGTAAATAGTGCTGCAATAAACATTTGGGTACAGGTGTTCTTTTGAACTAGTGTTTTTGTATACTTTGGGTAGATTCCCAGTAGTGGGATTGCTAGATCGAACGGTAGTTCCATTTTCAGTGGTTTAAGGGTCCTTCACACTGCTTCCCATAGTGGCTGAACCAGTTTGAATTCCCAGCAGCATTGTAAAAGTGTTCCTTTCTCTCCACATCCACACCAACATTTGTTGTTGCCCATTTAAAAAATATGGGCCATTCTTACTGGTGTGAGGTCATATCTCATTGTGGTTTTGATTTGCATTTCCCTGATTATTAGTGACTTTGAGCATTTTTCGTATGCCTATTGGCCATTTGTATTTCTTCTTTCAAGAAGTGACCCAGCTCCTTTAAAATGCCATATGCTCTTCTGATGGTCCACACATCCCTAGAAAGGGCACGTTGGTGTTCTTTTCACTCTTCATGGTTATATTCTTGAGCCACTTTCATCCATGCATTGTGTCTTGCTTCATTTTGTCTGGTGTTAAACTTGCTGCTTGTTCTCCCACCTGTCACTTTACCGCAGTCTTCAGATTTATCCTAGTTTGGCTCTTCTCAAAAATTATTTTGGGTTTCCAAAACAAACCTTAGAAAGATGACTGCAGAACTAAAGTCTATGCTGGAGGGAAGAGTGGGAGCTGAACAAGGGGGGAGGGGGACCAGCCAGCTAGGGTAAATGACTGTGGGTGCATGGTGGAGTGGGAACATGCATCTGATGAGGTGTAACCCTATTCTTCTGAATCATGTGCCAACCATGTAGCAAACCAGTGTTACCACATTAAAGACAGACCAATAGTTTGTTTCTCCACGCAGGTTACACTATCCTGGGTTACCATGGGCCACTCCCACTCCCTGTGCTCCCCGGTAGCTTTGTTTTATATCCTTCCTGCTTCAGCATGGGTCTGCAAACAGAGCAGCCTTAAAGAGAAAGATTGGGAAGTTCTCCAAGAGGACTCTCTGCCCTGGACTGAAACAGAGGACTATAAACCTGGGTGCAAATATTGAAGTGTTATTGATGAGTGTAAGAACTAGGAGACTCTATCCAAATCAACTGTATAGCCCACAGAGGTCTATACAGAAAGGGGAAAGGTGTAGGCTGGTGAATGAACTACCCAATAACCTGGCTAATGGTGCTGTCCGTGGTGCTGGCTCCACCACCGTTTATCCCTAGGAGAAGAACATAATCAAGAAGTACATATGAAGGAAATACAAAGCATATTTTGGAAGGCAGGCCTCCACCTCACTAAATTAAGGGTTAGTTAAAGAGATGACATTGATCCCAGGGCCATATATTGTGTGGTAGACCTTACTAATTACTCATCTTAAAATGTAAAATAACCTGCAGGAGTAAGTATTACCTCCATTTTACTGGCGATGAAATACAGCACAAAGGAGTTGCTGACACTGGCCAAGCTCACACAGCTCTTAAACGGTGGAGCCAAGGTTCAAACACAGGGGTGCCTACTCTCCAAACTAGAGCTGGTAACACCAGACCCTTATGCCCCTAAGGCCAGTGCTGACAGCTCTTGTTGTACAGCTACATAAGAGCTAGTGACATTTGGGCAGGTCACCAGATAGTCTGTTTATTTTTGTCCCCAGGAACATTCAAATTTCAAATCTGAAACCATTTCAGAAGCCCTCTGTGCCCTCAAAACACATACACCACACCCCCACAAATGAACAAGCTTCATTTACTTTCTCATTTATGGGAGAGGGATGTGAATATAAACAAGGTATTCAAATTAGAATTGACTGTTTTATTTTAATTGACCTTTGATTCCCAATCCACTATCTCCTGCGTGGCCAGCTCTGGCCTCTTCCATCCCTTGCTGTGCTCTGTGATTCATCAAGGCCTGAGGCTCAGCAGCTGTAATTGGTTTGTAACTTCCTGGAATGTCAAAGCTGAGATGGAAATTTTATGTATCACTCCACCAATTCTGTCCTGGCTTTAATAATAAGTTGGTAGAAGGGAAGGCAGATTTACAGTGGGAGAGAAAGGTAATCAAATTGGGAGGTGAAATGCAATAAGTACAAATGCTAGTTTTCATTTGGAAGTTTCTTAGATAAATTTGATCTCACCTGGCTCCCCAGCCAAACCCATTGTTTCTCCTTCTGGAGCACTGGAAGGCTCCAGAGCAGTAATAATACTCAAAGGGAGAGTTTCCCTCCAGGATTCTGGCTCCAGGACAGGGAGTCTGCTGAACTTGGAAACAACAAGGGAGAGACATAGAGCGTCAGTTAGAGGGACAGAGATTCATTGGCGTCTGAAAAATTGGAGGGGTGAGCAGAGTTTAATCCTTGCTAGGCACTGAGAGTTGGCTTGTGAGTCTTATCTGCTTGGGTTTCATGACAATACTAAGGTAAGCAATGCTATTCTTCCCATTTTACAGAGGAGTAAAGTGAGGGGCTGGGAGGGGATTTTCAGTTATATCAGGGTGAGCTTCTAGTTGACTTGGAATATTATTATTATTATTATTATTATTATTATTATTTTGAGACTAGGTCTCACTATTTTTGCCTGTGGAACTGCAGGCTCGCATTGCCCAGGGTACCACAGACTCAAGCAATCCCCAGCCTCAGCTTCCCAGGTAGCTGGGATTACAGGCATGTGCCACCATGCCCAGCTATTTTTTTGGGACTAGGTCTTGCTATGTTGCCCCAGGCGGGACTCGATCTGTGATCCCCAGTTCCAGCCACAACTCCATAGGCTGCCGCTTACAGGCATGTGCCACCATGCCTGGCTTTGACTTGGAATATTATGCTATTAACCCTGCACTTCAAGAACAGTGACAGTGATGTTTCTTGCATACTTATGTCACAGTCACTCTCCAGGTGCTTGAAGAGAACTTCCCCAGAACTTCTGAGTGGTAAGTGCTATTTTCATGATTATATCCATGTATCACATAGCAAGACTCTCTCAAAATTCATCTAGTCACCCTGGATGGTCTATGTGAGTCCTGACAGTACACACAGAACACCTGGCACAGTATCTTTGACCCCAACACTCAAAATTGCTGCCTCAGGAAGGATATTTTTCAAGTGTGTCACATACCCAGCTAGGACCCAGTAGGATCAGAGTTGGGGCAGTAGGTGAAGGGGTAGCCTGAGTCTGGGTCCCAGTGAGGTGCGCTGATGGACACTGGCAGTCCCAGGCAGGTTCCGGAGGGTGCTGCTGGAAAATGGACAACCCCAGGCTGATTAAAGTTGAGGTCAGCTCTGGTCCTGAGCAACCCCGTGCTGAGTCTGCCTGAGGTATGCAGGTTGAGCTGGTGCTCCAGGTGCTGTTTGGGCGCAGCCTGCCTGTAGACTCTGACAGCCCCAGGTGGTGACTCTTGGGGTGTGCTGGTCAACCCTTGCAGGCTCAGGTTGCATCCAGTTGGGGTCTGGTTAGGTCCTAGGAGCCTCAGGTTAGGTCCTTTGGAACCTGCAAATCAACCCCATTCCTCCAAGGCTGGGTCTACTTGGGGCTTACTGGTCGACCCCTGCAGCCTCAAGTTACTTCCTGGTGGAACTTTTTGGTCCATCCTGGCAAATCTCCTAGGCTGGGCCCTTCTGGAACCTGTTAGTCAACTGTGGAATCCCTTTACTGGGGCCTTTTTGGATCTCCTCATCTCCCAGGAACATATTGGATCATTTTGAGTTATTTTTGTTGACTTTTCAGCACCTAGCAGTGATATCACTGCTCGATATTGACTGCTTGTTGAATATTCTTGTGTGCTTGTTTACCCTGTAGTTTCAGGTGTTCTGCTGATATAGCTACTGCTCAAATCTTGATCTTAGTGAGGTAGACATTTGAAACTTGACTGACACTTACTGATAATCAAGTGAAAAGTTGTTCACCTCACTATCCAATAGGGAAATGCAAATTAAAACCATAATGTGTTGTCACTTGCCCACATTCATAATAATGTTTAGAAGAAAAATTATTTTGATAGTCACAAAAGCTGTCTAGTTGTGAGGGATGGCTCACTGATTTGTTGATGATAAGGATGTAGAATGTAAAACCACTCTCAAAAATGGTATGACTGTCAAATCCTTTTCATGATGATGGTGCCAAAAACAAAAAAGGAAGCCCTTGTCCTTCCCAAATGTGATGCCAAAGCAAATGCCTTGAAAATCAAGAAATCGTTGCTGATTTCTTGTCTACAAGTGTCTACAGACTTGAAAAAAGGAGGAAGAGTAGAAGAATAGTAAAAAGAAGAAGGAAGATTAGAAGGAAATGAAGGAGGAGGAGAAGAAATAGGAGGAAGAGAAGAAGAGAAAGAATAACCACACTCCCTACTCTACCTCCCCTTGGCCTAAGACACTGAGGCACCAAAGGCCACCCAAATATCCTTGGAAAAGTCAAGTTCCCTTACCACTGAGTCAACCATGTAGAAGACGAAAGAGAAGAGATACTTGTCTTCAATATGGGTGTCAAGGCCAATAACTACCAAATCAGACACTGTAAAGAAGCTCTAGGATACTGACTGAAGCCAAGGTCAACTGCTTGATCAGATCTGATGGAGAGAGGAAAGCATATGTTTGACTGGCTCCTGATGATGATGCTTTGGATAATGCCAACAAAACTGGCATCATCTAAACTGAGTCCAGCTGGCTAATTCTAAATATGTTTTTTTTTTATCAAAAATAATGGAGCATGGCGGTTTCTTACAAAATTAAACACATACTTACCATGCCACCCAGAGATTGCACTCTTGGGCATTTGTCCCAGAGAAAAGACTCATATTCAGACAGAAATCTGCTAATGAACATTCATAGAAGCTTTAGTCATAATAGACAATAAATGGAAACAATTCAAATGTTCTTAATGAATGAATGAATGGTTAGACTAACTGAGGAACACCCATAGTATGAATTACTGCTGTTGATAAAAAGGAGCAATCTCTCAACACGTGCAACAACTTGAATGACTCCCAAGGGAATTAGGCTGAGTGGGGGAAAAGCCAGTCTCAAAAGATGATCTACTATATGATTCCATTCATATTTTTTTTTTTTTTGAGACTAGGTCTCGCTATTTTTGCCCATTGAACCGCAAGCTCTCATTGCCCGGGGTACCACAGACTCAATCAATTCCCAGCCTCAGCTTCCCAGGTAGCTGGGATTACAGGCGTGCACCACCATGCCCAGCTATTTTTTGGAAATAGGTCTCACTACGGGTCCCAGGCGGGACTCAACCCACGATCCCTAGCCCCGGCCGCTTCATAGGCTGAAGCTTACAGGCACAAGCCACCGTGCCTGGCCCATCCATTTTTTGAAATGACAAAATTATAGCAATGGGGAACAGATTTAGAGAGCAGGGAAGGGGGTCCAGTGGTTATAAAGAAATGGCACAGGGATTTCTGCGGACATGGATCTTGATGGTGGATCATGCAAATCTACACAAGTGATATAATGGTGTCCAATGAACACACATTCATACATGCATGAATATATATAAAAACAGTGAATTATGTGTAAGGTTGGTGGATTATGCCAATGTCACTTTCAAGTTGATGCTGTATTATCTCTGTGTATGACTATAAGGTCTGTGCTCTCAGCTGAAGCTGGGCATGTAGGTTCTGCACCTACTTCCTCTCAACACAGAGTGGGGATGTAGGAGGACCGAGGGCCACATCAGGGAGTGCTGCTAGGGGAATGAACATGGACACTGAGAAAGAGGGACTCTTTAGTTATGAAAGCACCATTGCAACAGAAATTTTTGCTATCCCTTACCACATAGGGAATAAAGTGTGCTTGAAAATAAAGTAAATATGGAAGAAATCAGAGGTGAGGTTGGAGGAAGAGAGGCAGAAAACACAAGATAAAAACTGTGTGTCTATTATCTGTGACTCTGTCTTCATTCACATCAATGTCAGTAGCTACCCGTTTTCCTGCACGTCTGTTTCTATCTCTAGCTCTGTGTCATCTTTCTGTATTCATCTGAAGCATCCAAATGCTATGACTTCTTAGGCATCTGAAATAGTATATTTGCTCTTTGAGTGCTTAAGTAGGTTGGACCGTTTCTATTATTTGGAAACCAAAGAGTCCCAGCATACTACCTCCTTGCTTGCCACATGCCCCCTGGCAGTGTATCTGCCAGTCAAGCCTTTTGCAGCTGTGGAGAGTCATTAGTGAACTCACAAACCCAAGAGCCTACGTGCTGGGGCCCAGCCAGCTCCAGGATATTTGAGGATTGGAATCTGAGCCTCCCTCTGGGAGGTGTCTTGAGCTGAGTCCTCGGGGTGGGGAAGGGACTGTGTCTTGTGGGACCAGCTGGGTGAGGACTAGAAGCACCAATCTACAGCGGGTTTTCCTTGGAGCCACCTTGGAGTCTGTTTGCCCATGGTTGGCAGCCCATCATCCAAATGATTTAAACCTGGAATATCAAGCTAGGGTTCTGATGGCAGCTGTGGGATGTGGGATAAGCCACGTAGCCACCACCATCGCAAAGGCTCTGGGAGAGTCTCTGCAGGTGGAGAAGGAAACACAGATATCAGTGAGCTTTGATGGGGGTGAGTGCCCAAAAGTACCATTAGGGGACCCAGGCTCTGAGAGTGACCCACACCCCTGCCCCACCATTTGGGTGCCAGTAGGGAAGAGAGATTGAGAAGTGCAAGGAACATCCTAGGAGCATAAATGCCTAACTGCATGTCTGACAACTTCGCGGGGACACTATGTTGGCTCATGTGGTTCTGGGGAAATTGAAAAGATGTCAAAACCCACCCGACTGGCAGCCCATGGAGGTTCACTGTTTTCAGATATCAAGTTAATGGTCTCTGGGGGATGATTTTGCTTGCGACTTAACAGCCGTGGAAAACATCTTTACCCAAGGCAATACCAGACCAGGTTTCCCAAGAGTTTGCCGCCCACACAGCATCACAGAGAGCTAGCCTAACATGAGCAAGGAGAGAGAGGAAGGAGAGCTGTTTGGAGATAAGGGGGAAGTCAGCTTACTGCTCCAATGGGGGAAGGTCCCCAGCTCCTCCTGACCCTCCATCATAGCCACACCTGCTCAGAATTCGGGAGGATATGGGCTTCTACTATCAGCACTGGGTGTATTCTGACCGCCCCTGGCCTCATGTCCCCCTGAATGCCAACCATGGATGCATCCTTCATGGCAGCCAGAGGCAGATTTTTCAAAGCAGGACCCATGGCAGGCTGTGCCCAGCCCCACACCCCCAGAAGCCTGCATATTACTAATGACCATCCAGCCAGGTAGGACTGTGCATATTAATAAAGACTGGGCTTTAGCTGGTAGAGCTGTACTTCTACAGGAAATATCAAACAATAAATAGGCACTAGAAGCTGAATTTTTCACTAGGTGGCTCTATTTTCTAGATTGATCTTGGCAGGAAGGAGAGTCCTGTACTGGAGACTGGGTGTAAAGGCTTGAAGCTGTGAAAAGATAATGGTGTCCACCCTTCTCCCCTCTGACCTGCCACTATGAATTCAAAGCGAAACCAACTCTACAGCATAGAACACATAGGGTATGTGTTAAAGCAGCCTCCTTCTGGGTGTGCTCATTGCAAAGGAAGAAGGCACTTAGTGACATGGGATAATCTTGTTTTGAGGGTCCGCCACTGCTTCTCTGGGGATGATGCCTTTCTTGCCTTGGAAGTCACCTGGCCTGGTGACATTCCTTTACTCCTTTGTTGGGTCATTCATTCCGGCAACTGATATTTATGGAGTGCAGCACAAGAGGGAATCGAAAGACAACTATTGTTGCTTTATGTGGTGGTGCTGGGACGGCAGGAGAGACTCAGCATGAAAAATGCCCGGCATGTGAAAAGTGATCGGGAGAAAAATAAAGCAGGAAAGAGGGTGGACTCTCTGGAGGTTGGAGGACAGGGGATCCAGGAACCTTCTCAGAAGACCAGGATGAAGAAAAGTCTAGAAAGAGCTAAACCCGAGTCACATGATTCTGGAGGAGGGGGTGCAGCAGCGGCCAGAATCCAGCCTCATCCTGGAGCAGTCAAGAGGCAGGAGCCCTGACTGGCAGGTGGGAAGCCCCAAGGGGCCCCCACTCTGAGGTCGTGGCTCCCATCTCCTTGTAGGAGCAGAACCGACCCGCTCTTCACCATGGTGCCATGGGCTATCCTGCAAATCCTGATGATGGTCACTCCCTTCTCCTCCCAGTCAGGTCAGATTTGTTCAGGAATGCCAATTCCACACCCATTCCACGAGGACTGTGCCCACCCCAGAGGTCAGAGGCTGGCTGGCAAGCCCCACACAGAAAGTTGGAGTCTGCGGAGAGGGAATGACCGAAGGCCTGGGGGCCCCCAGGGATGGGCCAGTCACTGCTGCCTTCCACCTCTGCTTCCCTGGGGACTGTACTTGCCCCACTCGGCTCCTTTCTGACCTCAGCAATACGGGCTATTCTGGCTTCCTTTTTCATCCTTCTCTCCTTGTATTCCCTCTCCAGACCTCTGGGGGGGTGGTAGGGGACCCCTCACTTTTCAAGCTTCCTCCTTAGGAAGGTTTCTGGACCTCCTGCGGCCTGTGTTTTCATTATGTCACCTCGTCCTTTATTTCCCTCCTGTCACACCACCCCCTGAAAGGATCACTGTTGGGGGTCTCTTTCCCCCACCCTCCCTTGAGAACTGGGGCCCAATTTCTCCCCTTTGCCCTCTATGCCCAGAGCCTGGCCAATGGAAGGCACTTGATAATACTGATGAGTGAATTATTTATCAGGTAAGGGGGATCAGCATGCTTGAACCCTCCTTCCCCCAACCCACCTACCAACTCCCATGGCTTCCCAGACCCCAGACCCTGTGCTACGTCCTTGGATGCTCCTGCCAACCATGGAGAACTGCCTTCCTCCATCCATGAGGAGCTGAGCAATTATAATGGTTAAGAAAAAACATTATTTTCTACTCACATCTCAAGTCAGAATTAGATTAAATGATGACTGATAAGAATGGAAAAAAAAAAAAAGAATATGAACCAGGGGTGGAGAGAGGTTTGCTCTGACCTCTGGCTCTGCCAGCTGTGTGCCCCCGGGCAAGTTAACTAACCTCTCTGAGCCTCAGTGTCACACTGAGCAGAGCCTTTGTTTCTCCAAACAATGGTTGCTGGACTCCCTGCAAGGGCTGCTTATCCACCTTCCTCCCCAGGGAGTGCCCTGGCCCGGACCACAGCCCCCAGAGACCTCCAGAGAGAGGCTGACACCGCGGAGAGTCCAAACTCAGTGATTGAGCCCCTGGAGAACAAGAATTAATGATCCAGGGAGGGTTAATGAGCTTCCTCCTCTACTCTCGCCCATCACAGGTGGCGTGGCAGCTTTCCAGGCCCCGCGGCTGCTCCCCACACCTGCCCCTCCACAACCAGTCTCTGGGCTGTGTCCTGAAAAACCAACCATGCTGAAATTGCTTATACCAAGGCTCCAGGACTCTGGCACCATTATTTGGTCCTCTCCAAGGCTCCCGCCTCATCCCTTCCAAGAATGGGCCTTCCATTCTTTCCCATCCCATCTGGTGGGAGTGGTCACTGCATGGGTGGGCAGGAAGGGCAGGTGAGGCTGCCTGGAGGGCCTGTTCTGGCTGTGAACTCCTCACCTCAGGCCCGACCATTCTTCCTGGATCTATGCGAGGTAGTCACGGATACCACAGTCATGACTCTGTTGTGATACACTGAACGCTGCTGGTGATGACCCTGGAGAGGAGGCAGACCCCCTGGCTGTGCCCAGGAATCGAGTTGCCTGGATTCAGTCCTGTGCCAACATTTATGAAAGGTGCCATCTTGGTCAAAACAATGTTAACTTTTATATTACCGACAGCCTGCTGCGGGGCATGTAGGCATTGCTCACAAATCCTCAAGCTAATAATAATGATAATAACATTATTATTAATAATAGCTAACTTTTGTTGAGAGCCAGGCAATACTTGGATAAATTTGCTTCACCTACAGAAGACAGGTGTGTTGATGGATCATTTTTGTGGGTGATCAGGACTGCTGGGCTTCAGCTGGGAGTGGGTGCAGAAGCTTAGCCCCAATTCTCCTTGTTTATTTGTATGCGTGAAACAATGAGTGCGAGGGGGAACAGTTCCTTTCCAGAGCAGGAGGATGGCACATCCCAGCTCCATCCATGCATGTCCCTGGCACGTGTAAGATTCCTGCGGCTCCCATCCTGGACATGTCTCATGCCTGCAGAGGGAGCTCCATCTCAGGTGCCTGCCTTCTTTGTTTCAGGCACCATGCCCCAGGCATCGCCCTCAACAAGTAGGACAGTGGATGTGGTGGGGAGGTGTCTCACACCCCTGTCCTTCAGGGCCCAGTTCCTCAGAATGTCCACAGTGGAACTAAGTCCAGTTGCCAAGTCTTCATCACACTGTTTACTGGTTCTCTCCTCTGAATCATCTCCCTGCTTCTTCACTCCTACTTCTTGAGATCACCTCTCAGACCAAGCACTCACACCCAAATCCTTGTCCCTGGCCCTTCTGCTTTGAGATGTTCCGAACTAAGACTTACACACAGTGTTGTCAGCCTGATACTGCCCTGAAGGATCCTGGAGCTCTGACAGAGCAGACGAGGCTGGTGCGCAGGGGAACATGGTCGCCAGGTGTACAGATTCATATGGAACACCCCCAAGACTCAGGAAAACCTGAGGTGATGCTGTTGCTCTCATTCTCTATTGCTCTCCATTATGTTCTCTTCCTTTTTAATAATTGAACATCATTGACTGCCCAGTGGAGACTACATTTCCCTGCCTCTGTGCGACTAGGCGTGGTCATCTTATCAGTGGGATATGAGAGGAAGTGATTATCACTTCCTTGATGAGAGAGTGCTTGGGGTTGAGGGGAAGGGAAATAGTAGGAATGATGTTGATTTGAAGTAAGGTCTTGCAGCTCCAGTGAGGAATGGGAAGGGCAGTGTTACATAGGCGAGGATAGAGCTCAAATACTTGTAAGCTGGTGTAAAGAGAGCCAATTCCTCTAAGAATCCTGAGTTTCCCTTGGGTTGTGTGAGTCAGTGGGAACCTCCATGTCTTAGCTTATTAGTTTAGCCAGGGAGCCACCAACCTGAGTTCCTCCTGGGCCAGGACTTTTACATAAATGAAGCGGTGCAAGTGCAAAGAACAGGGCAAATGTGATGTGAATGGAGATGGGCTTGTAGACCCAGTGTCAGGTTATGGGGAGTCCTGGGGTCTCAGCAACCTAGAATACCACATGGAGGTGGTGCCACGGAGGACAAATCATCAGACCTTCTGATCACTGACAAAATTCAGATGATTTTGTGCACCATCCCAGCTTTTAAACATTTTATTAATTTTAACTTAAGTAATTAATTTTCATCATTTCAGGATCTTCAGGGAGGTGACATACCTGTAGGTGTTTATGGTCCAGGACTGGCTGATCAGCTTCCCTGCGTTGTGTTTGAATGTCCCATTGTTGGTTTTAACTGAGAAAAATTCAGATGGTAAATGACTTCTGCAACTCACAGTTCCCAACCTGAAGTTCTTCATCAGAAATATCCTTGAGATGCTAGCAGAAGCTTGTGTCTCCTTGAGATTTCCTCTGCTTTCTCGTCTACCTTTGTGATCTTGAGAACAATGGTGTTGCGCTCTCTGTCATGTGTGTTGAAAGCTCACAGTTCAACTCAACTGCCTTATTTCTGAAATCAGCATTTTGTCTTCTCCTTCCTTGTGGTCTCATCAACCCAGGCAGCCATGCATGCAGGTTTCTATCTACTTTCTAGCACTTACTCCAAGATCCTGAGAGGTGAGGTAAATATCTCATTTACCTATTCAGCTCCAGGGTCTGCTACATGGTGCGGACTCAATAAATACTTCAGCGGTAGGCCATGAGGTGTTGGCCAACATGAGAATAAAGGATTCTGTGCTTTTTGTAAACACTGCTGTTAAGAAAATCTCTCTTGCCTGATGCCATTGAATGAACCAGGGTGACCAACTGTCCGAGTTTTCCCAAGACTGAAAAGGTTCTTGGGATGGAGGGACTGCTCCAGGTGCAAGATTTTCATTGGGAAAAGTGGGAGAGCTCTGGGAAAACTGGGGTGAGCTGGTCACCCTCTTAAATAAAGACCCAAAGAAAAATATTTTCTTGAAGCTCTAAGAATGGAAAAAGACCATTACTCCTGCCAGACTACATTGAAAACATCCACTGATGAGAGAGTTGAAAGCTATTGTGTTTCTCCCTTTGCTTTGACCTCAGGGAAGCTTCCAGGAAGCTTTATGGATAATATCACTATATCTGTCCATCTAGATAATTGTTTCATTGCTTCTGCCTTGTTCTATTTTGGCCTTTCCTGTCTTAAAAATTAATGTCTGTGTGCACTTCTATGTCCATTGCACTATTTTCACTAGCCAAGTTATGGAAACAACCCAAATGTCTATCAACTCATAATGGATGGAAACTATGTGGCCTGGTATGCACAATGAAATCCTACAAAGCAATGAAAAAACATGAACTTTTGTCAACTTGTGACAACATGGATGGAACTTAACGGGACGAAATGCTGAGTGAAACACATCAGAAGGAGAAGGGCAGATACCAGATGGGGTCACTCATGTGGACTATAGAGAAACAAAGCAAATTGTCAAAATTGTCAGACAAGATCAAACCCAGACTCAACCCTGGAAATCTGACTACAAAAATTAAGGCCACAAGAGAGGGATGGAAAGGGTAGGAAACTAGGTGTAGAATGATCCCTACGGACTATGGGGACAGATTAGGGGTGCCTTGGTGGTGGGTATGGTAATATACATCCAAGGAGGTAGAACTCTATTTCTCTGCATCATATGTCGTGTTGTAGACCAGTGCTGCCTGAACCAAAAAAAAAAAAAAAAAAAAATAGAATATATAACATATGGCATAAATTATTTCCAGAATTACATTGAATTATTCTTACTAAGCAAACATGACAGAATGCTTATATCTTTTGCCTTCTGCATCTCTTCAGTTGGCTACCAGTTCCTCCTGAGTATATTATTTCAGCGGTTGACTTTCTCTTTTTGTAAACTTTTTATTGGAATGCAACCATGCTCATTAGTTTATGTATTGTCTATGGCTGTTATGTTACAACGGCAGAGACCACAGAGACTGAAATATTCTCTCTGTACAGGTTGCCAACTCCTGCATCCCAAACCTCAAATCCTTCTGAAGGATTTAGGTAGAATTTCAAAGTTTACAGAAGCATGCATATTTTCTGTTCCAAATGAACCATATCGAAATTTGTGCATATGTGTGTTTTCTCTCTATAAAAGCACCCGTCATTATAAAAATGTTAACTTACACGAAATGAAGATATAAAGTGCCTCCCTTTAAGACTGAGTTCCCATGAGTGACCTCAGGGAGCTGGTCCCTGTATAGGTCTCCCCACTCTTTTCAGTAGCACACAAACTCATTTGCACATATCCTTAGCACTGCAAAGGAAAAGAATCTCGAGGTGAGCAAAATTTCCTGGGTAAGCGTTCTTCAGCTCGCCATGGGCAGCATCTCACCCCCACCTCCACTGGCACATGCGCAGATGATCTCATTGTTTCCAGTATCTTTCCTCATTGATTTCATTTCATCAAAAGCTCTTGGTAACTCATCTTCACAACAGCATCATTCTTGCA
Organism: Uropsilus gracilis; assembly: GCA_004024945.1. Classification (NCBI taxonomy): domain Eukaryota; kingdom Metazoa; phylum Chordata; class Mammalia; order Eulipotyphla; family Talpidae; genus Uropsilus; species Uropsilus gracilis. The sequence continues at coordinate 20,811 of PVHY01002543.1, forward strand.
AATTCTAATTATCCCTGGTATAGCACTCATTATAATAATTATTCCTTCTAAATCATTGCTAATTACTGTTACTGCAAAACATCTCCCAGGACTGATGAGCATGGCAGAGCCTGGAGAGGACACGTTGCTTCCAGAGCCTCGCACTAGGCCATCAGGACTGTGGCTTTGGCAGGTCACCGCTTGCTTCTGGGGAACGATTGTGATCAGACTAAGCTTCACTTGCCCCCGGGAGCACCAAATCTACCAGGGTCTATGTCATCACCCAGAAACGTAGATCTGCTATGCTGCTTAAAAACAGATTGGACCAAATCCACTTAGCTCCCTTGGTTTTCTTCCCAAACATGTGCTCCACACTCCCTGGAATTCCCAATAGACATTCCTCTGTCCCCAACCTCCTCTTCAGACGTTTCCTTTCTTTTCATTGCCTTAGTTTAAACCCAGAAGAGCCCTAGCCTCCTGATCAACCTTCCAAAATGCTTCTCTCCCACCTCAGCTACCTCGGGGGGTTCCTTTCGCCACTTTCAAAACACTCTGTGTTTCAAGAAAAACGCAGACTCTTTTCAGGTGGAAAGAGTTATCGTTCAGCTACTCAGGTTATTGTTCCAGCTATTCCTTTCCAAATGGTTGCCCCCCATCCCTTCAATCATTAAAGACTCCTAGGCCTAACCAGCTGCTCTCTTTCTTCCCATCCCACTTCTTTCGCTCATGGGGTTTCAACACTCACACAATTTGTCCCCTCTTTTGACGTCTCTGTTTTGGCCTTCCTACGAGATCTTCCCTGAGGTCTTCCCCTCCTCATGCCTGGCCATGGACAATAACTGCACAACCTCTAACACATGAATTTCAAGGTTCTCTCTCTCTGACCGGTATTTTCTTTCTTACTTTAATACCCCACGCCAGACGTTTTCCCAACTCACTGAGGCCTTTGGTTCAGGTCTGTTCACTAGAAATTACACAAACGACACCTGTCATTTATATTTTTTCAGAAGTCACAACAAGAAACCCCTGGTGAAAATTAATTTAATTTTTTTCACTTAGCCCAATAGATTGAAAATATGGACATGTCCACAGTATAACAGTGTGATAATATAAAAAGGATTGTGTAATATAATATAAAAATGGGCTACTTTATAGTCTGTGTGTCTCCATACTATCTTTGAAATCTCCATATACTGTGTGCTTCATACTTATGGTGCATGTCAATTCTGACCAGCCACGTTTCACATGCTCAGTAGTCATATGTGACTAGTGACTGCCTCACTGGATAGAGCACTTCCAGCCCATGGACCTCATTAAGTTTTCATCTGATCCCTTGAACATCCTCTCAGTCTTTCTTATCCAACATCGATGCCATTACTATCATTGGAGTTTCAAATATCCTCCACTATCCCTTCATCTCTCCAACCAGAGAAAACTCATTATTGTTGGACTCCAACCATCAGTCTGGACTCATCCAGTTGAATAATACAGGAGGAAATCACCCATCTGAGCAGCTTTCTTCTCCTTAACTGGACCACAAGTTTTAAATGGCTGCATTATCATCCCCAGAAAGCTCATCGCAGGCTCCTCATTAAATGTGCTCAGCGGCTCCCTGGGACTATTTCAAATGCGTCTCTGTCTCTTCCCAAGCACTGCTCCTTCCTCCCGCCTCTCCTTCTCAGTGGATGTGCTGCTTCCTTATCCATGAACAGACATGGCTGCTGTGATATGTCTGAAGGGAATCCTATATGTCCCAGCTCTCCATACAGGTGGGAGCACCATCATCAAGTTCAGGCTGAGAGTTGGCTTTAATTGTCTCTTCCTTTCGAAATCAAAAGACTCATCATTCAAAAGAAAGCTAAGATCTGTCCCTTCCTCTTCCCTTGGAGGTACAGCCCCTACCTTGGATGTTAGTCATGATCTCTGGCTGGGCTTCAACGCCAGCTACCTGGTCTCCTTCCCCTTCTGCCACTCCCAAATCTGTTTTCTCAGTCCCCAGAGCTGTCTTTATAAACATAAATCAGTGCATGTCTCCCCCTTTCTTGCAAGTCCTCGTTTCCATGGCTACGAAGGCCCTACATGATGGCCGTTGCATACTTCCATGTAATCGTTCATTGCTCTTCTTGCCACGCCCCACGCTGCAGTCCACAGCTTTCACTCTTGTTTCTGGAACATGCTGAGCACTTTCTTGTCTTCTGGCTTTTGCGGTCAGCCTGGGAAGACTTTCCTCTGGTGTTTTTCTCATTTGGTTCTTTTTCTTCTTTAGGTGTTTAGAGATATTTTCCCTTCAATCCCCAGATAAAGCCCCCCCCCCCATCCCCCTATCAGGTCCTTTTTTTTCAGATGTTTGTTACTTCCCTCTTGGGGGTTGTAAACTGAAATTACCTGGTTCATTTTCTTGGTTACTATCTATTTACCCAATAAGCTCACTCACTAAGTGGGGACATTGTCTTGTCACCATTGTGTTCCCCATCTGCATGGTACTCAACATGTAACAAACTCAATGAATATTCATGAACTGAATAGATGCAACAAGGAACTAGCTGTTCTAGTACTTCAGCACTCCCCTCCTTACTGAGAAATGCAAAGACTCATCAGACAACTTATCAGCCCCAGTAAGATCATTAACCTCCTATCTGGGTCACAGAGATTGACAAAGCACCCCTCCCCCCACCTTGATGAAGAGCATGACTGTAAATACTTCTGGGTGTTTAAGTTCTTTAAATGTGGTAACACAGCAAGTCTAAATAGACCGTTTTCCTGACAGGGTTGGCTTGACTGGTATTATTCCCGAGAGACAGATGTGGTGTGAGCCCCAGGGATCTTCGTCATGCAGGCTGTGACCTAGTGATAGTTCCTGGAACTTATCACATGTTCACTTGAAAAATCATTCTGACTTCTGTATGAGGATAGTTTGGGAAGGAAGCAAGAAGGGGCCCAGGGTATCTGTAGCCTTTCATTTGCAATGGACAGAAATTCAGGTCAGTTTGGTTCTAGCAATAAAAGAACATACTGACTCATCAGAGAAGGCAGGGTTGTTTGGTTTCAGATATAGGTGGATCCAGGGGCTTGACACTGGCCAAGATGTGGAGCTTACTTATTTTGACCAAGGACTGGACTTAGTGACATCCTTCCCAAGAACAGAGCATGTAAAGGAGCAAAAGCACAAGGTAACTTTAAGGGAAGGAGACTGGCAAACATATTGGCCTGGTCAAGGATCACATCTCCACTATTGAGTTTTTTTTGTAACATGAACCTTGTACCTCCTGCTGTGATGTGACTAGAAGGGCAGTTCACTTCATTAGCTTTTTTCTAGTCTAATTACGAGAAAAGTATCAGAGAAGCCCAAATTAAGGGACATTCCACAAAAATGCCTGACCAGCACTCTGCAAAACTTGCAATGTCACAAACACAGGGAAGCCTGAGAAAGGACTGTAGACTAGGGATGCCTCGGAAGCCCTGGCAGCTAAATGGAATGTGATCTTCTGGGTGGATATCTGGAGCTGAAAATGCCATTAGCAGGGAAACTAGTGGAATATGAATAAAGTCTGCAGTGTAGTTGGCAGTAAGGCCCCAATGTTGACTTCGTAGCTGTGATAAATGTGCAGTGGTGATGGGAGGTGGTTGATGTCAGGGGGCACTGAGGGAGTAGTCTATGTACTGCCTCTGCAACTTTTCTGTAATCTAAACTTGTTCCAAAATAAAGTTTACTAAATCCTCGGTATTTCCCCCAGAGGAGCTGGAAAGACAAGTCCACACATAATTGGCACATAATTTTTTATAGCAGTTTTACCCATGACTTTGGAAGAATCAAAAATGTCCTTCAGTGGGTGAGTGGATAAGTAAACTGTGGCCCACACAGACAAGGGGCTGCTGTTCAGTGCCAGGAGGGAATTAATGGTCAAGCCATAAAAAAGCATTGGCCCCTTAAATGCGTAGTTCTAATCTACGCATGTTATAGAATGTATATAGAATATATGTAGAATATATAGAGAAATGTTATAGACTGTCAGGTTCCAACTGTATGACATTTTAGAAAAGACAAATCTGCTGGGACATTCAAAAGAAGAACGGGTCATTCTGACTGGGACAGTTCATCAGAGGTATCCCTGATGGAGATGAGGCTCTTGTAACTCCACGTCCGTCTATCTTGCCCCAGACTGACTAAGGAGTTGTCACTTTACATCATTGTCAGTGCCCTCAGCTGGGCAGCTCCTGGAAAAGGATCCAGCTATGAGCTGCTGGCACCCAGCACTCAGGGGGGCTGGAGAATGACATCATACAGGAGTGAGCAGGGCAGCCCATTAGGGGTTCACACCCCAGGTAGAGCTTTTAGCAGAATCGCCTACACAGCACTAGGCTCTCTATGTCCCTCTGGAATGATCAGCTCCTGGGGTGCACAACCTAAGGTTGTCCCATTTCTGTGTCTCAATCCTGCTCGGCATATCATCTGTTCAGTAAATAGTATTTGGGTTTAATTTAGCCAGAAGCATTCATTGCTACGGATGTCCTTGATGTTTGAGAACTTCTCTGTGTAAACTTTATAAAAGAGTTCATGGGAACCCTCCTTGGGTTTGAGAGGGGGAGCCAGGGCCAGACTCCCAGAAATATTGGCATGGGAACTGAGCCGATAAATCCTTGCCTTGATGAATGTTTCAAAGACTTAGCCACAGAGACTTGAAAACGGACCATAAGTCAGCACAGAGCCCTGCAGATCTTGACTCCTGGTGTAGTGTATGCTGGGGTGGGAGCAGTTTCATATCATGGAACTTGGTTAATTCAAGGTATTCAGTAGTATACTATCTAGGTATTCAGTAGTATACTATGCATATACTGGAAGTATACTGCGTAGTATACTATGCAATACCTGGAAGACAGAGGTTGGAGGAAGGAAGCCTAAGAAAGAGGAATAATTGAGAAAAATAGTGGGTTTTAGACTAGACTTCTACCCATAGATGAATAATTGAACAGAATAAGACAGGCGATGTCAGACATAAGGCTCTTGACAAGGATGATCAATTTAGGGTTTAGTCATTTCAAATTTCCCCTGCACCAGACTCTCCACCCAACTGGAATGGCTTCTGTCTCTCCCACTCTTCATTTCTTGGGCTGGCAGCTGTTGAGGTTTTACCAGCCCACTCCCAGCTGGATGGAGAGGCAAGAGGAGCCAGGCAGGGTGGAAGGGGACCTCTGATTAGGAGCTGGAGGAGCAGCTGGGGTAGTGAGAGGAGCAATTGATTTGGTCAGCAGCAAATGCTATGACTGTGACTCCAGAACCTCAAAGTCAGACCAGCGTGGATCGCAACACCTCTTGTTAATGTCACGTGCTTTTTCTACCATGGAACTAGGACTGTGATGTTCCCAGCAAATGCAAGGGTAGTTTAGATGTTTTGAACAGTGTTTTGTAAATCACCATCTGATCCACCATCTGACTTCCCGTTGTCCTACTAACCTCCCAAAGGACAATGAAGATGATTTGACCCAGAGGGGAGAAGGTTTGCTGGAAAGTGTCATGGGCCCTGGCACCTGAACACCCAGCTCCCCTGATGACAACTGGCCACTTTGATAATGACCATGTGCCCTGAGGTGGACAGCTAGAGCTGGGCAGGGCTGAAGTGCCCATGTGGCACAAAGTAGATCCATGCATTGGCTAAGCCAGTGGGGTAAGGGGCTCACATAAGTGATGGCAGCCAAAAGGTGCTGACATAGGGGGCACAAGGCCTGAGTTGAGTGATGGCTGTGTCCCAGGCCTGGGAGTCTCCTTGCAGCCTAGACAGAGTTAGCCAGTCAGCCTTGCTTTGCCCCCCAGGAACCCAAGGCCCAACGAAGTTATGTAACCATGTCCCAGTAGGTGGAGGGCTGGGATCTGGGCCCACAGTGTGTTGAGACTTGTCTGGCTGTGGGGGAAGGGCAGTGAGTGAGCTAGCACCCACTCACCCAAGTTCTCAGTGGAAAAGAAAGAGGGGCAGAGGGACCCCACGCACTTGCCACCCATCTCAGGAAACCCCCCCCTCAGCCCAATGAGGCGGCCATGGCAAGTTTCAGCCAGAACCAGGTAGTGACTATGCAAGGACCTGTTACCTCCTCACAAGCCCTGGGCTTGGGCAGGCAGGGTAAACACTTCCTGGAACAAGCCAGAGAGTAAACATCTCAGGGTTTGTGGCCTTGGTCTCCGACCCCCCCACCCTACGGTGCATCCTGCCTCAACAGTGATATAATATGAGCGGGTGTGTCTGTGTCAGAGAACTTTGTTCTGGAAAACAGGCCTCATTTGCCTTTGGAGCACTCAGAGGGACAGACAGACTAACTACCAACACCCAGGCTGGACCGCAGGATGTGGGGGTCTCACTATAGAACTCACCTTCCTGGAAGAGGTTCTTCCTCAAATCTTCACCCACCCAGATCTCTTTGTCCTGCACCTCAGGGAGGGGAGGGGATTGGAGGCCCTCAGACTCCTCTCTCTGCTACCTGAAAGGGAAGAGCCCAGCAAGGCCTGACTTCCTTCCTGTGGATCCTTTCCTTCCAAGCAAACATGGACCATGTGGGGCCATGTGGGGAGCTTCATTCCTACATGATCTCATCCCTTTACAGTGTCTCATGGGAAACTCCCTGGCACGTTGTCATCTAGAGTGAAAGCCAAGCTTCTCATGATGGCCCCACCCCAGGACCTTTGCACTGGCTGCTGTCACTGCCCTGGATCTTTCCCCTATTAACCTGTATAACCTGCCTGCCTGTCACCTCTACCAGGTCTGGGCTCATGGGCCACCTTCTCACCAGAGCCTTCTCTGGTCATCCTGTTGGAAACTGTAGCCTTCCCGCCACGACCACTTCAACCATATGTTTCCCCTGGCAGAGACCACCCAACAGGCTATGCACTTTAATGACTTATGTACTTATTGTGTGTCACCCTTCATTAAAACACAGGCTCCAAGGTGTCACTGCTATAACACACGGGGTAGAACAGAGTATCGCATAGATGCTTACTAAATGGCGGCCTCATCTTTCTGTTTGATGTAAACGAATCACACGGCTTTTATGAATTCCATTATGTGGCTAGATCCTCATTTGTCCAAGTGTCTTCCTGTTGGTGGACAATATCTCTTGGCACCGATGCTTTGTTATTAAAAATACTGCTGCACAATTGAGACTGTGCAAAACTCTATGGACAAATGCCCTGGTTTCTTCAGCCAAGAAATAGCAAGAAAACTGAGTGGACTGGGTGGTAATGGAGGAGCAGATCTGCAGGACAGAGAAGCTTGAGAGACAGACCACCACGGAGCCACGTGTAAACCTTCGTGGGATCTCCATTCAAATCAACTCTCAAAAAATTTATATTTATGAGTCAATAAATATTATGGGATAGTTAGTGGTAGTAGGAAAAGGTCATTGATTTTGTGGAGGTGAGATGGTGCTGTGGCTATGTTGAAAGAATCCTCTTCACCTTCTGAGAGACTGCAGGGAATATTTTAGATGAAGTGATTTGAGGCTTGGAAATAATACAGGAATAAGAGAAAAGAGAAGGATAGCAATGGACGCCAGACCAGCCATGTCTTGATCATTGTTGAAGCTGGGAGGTAGGTTTCTGAGGGTTTATTGTACTGTTTTGCTTATGTTAGTCTATACAGGATGTTTTCCATAGTAAAAATAAACAGTCCATACAGTGGTGGGTGGGGCAGGTGGCCTTTCAGATGAAATAAAACTGTCTGCATGTCAGGTGCTTTGTAAGCCTGGGTGCTGAATCTAGCAGGGCTTGGCAGACCAGCCTCCCTTCCTCCTTGTGTCTGATGTTTCCTGCGTGGGAAAGTGAACCTTGTGTTGCAGTGAACATCCTGTCCCAAGTCCGTTCTTAAGTCTTGCCTGGTCTCGGTCATCCTATTTTTATTTTTTGTAGGTAAACTTATTGTTCTATATTTACTGATAAGGAAATTAAAGTACATAGAGGTTAGTTAACTTTCTCAAGGTCATATGGCTACCAAATATTTTGGAGGGATTCAGATCAGCTCCAGAGTCTGTGATAACCATCATGCAACTGCCTCTTGCAATATCACCTCACTACAGAATCCACCCTACTTCTTGATGTGGCTGGACCAGAGGTGCTGGGAGTGACCCATGCTGTGCCTGCCTTCCACGCTGTTAAGTGGCCAGCACTGCATGGCCAGTCGTGGTCAATCACAGAAGTTCGATGGGAATACAAGACTGCAGAGCATTTGACGACTATCTGCGCAGTTCTGAAAAAGCTTTTAAAATGGAGGTATAATTGACATGGAGTGTATTAGTCTCTGGTGTACAACATAGTGATTTGATATTTGTATACTGCAAAATGAGCAAGACAATGAGTCTTGTTAACATCCATTACCACGCACAGCTATGATTTTTTCATAGGATGAGAACTTTAAAGATCTATTCTCTTAGCTATTTTAAAAATATACTGTACAGTATTCTTAACCTTAGTCACCCTGGTGGAAATTAAATTCCCAAGATTTTTTTTTTTTATCACTCTCAGTTTTAGGATTTTTTAACTCCCTTCTTCCATTTTGCCAGCTCCATCCCTCCCCTGGTAACCACAATCTGTTGTCTGTATTCATAAACTTGACTTGTTTTAGATTCCATGTATGAGTGAGATTATATGGTATTTGTCTTTGTCGGCTTATTTCACCGAGCATAATGCTCTCAAGCTTCAAGTTTCATCTGTGTTGTTGGCAGAGGATACGCTTTCCTTCTTTAGTGTGGTCAAATAATATTCCATTTCCTAGACATCATATATTTTTTGGTATTCTCCACTGGTGGGCGCTTAGGTTGCTTACCTACCTTGGTTATTGTAAACATCGCTGCCATGAACATATAAGGAGGCATAGTCTTTTTGGGTTAACATTTTTATTTTCTTTGGGTAAATATCCAGAAGAGGAATTGCTGGATCATCTAGTAGTTTCATTTTTCATTTTTTAACAAATCCTCATTGGATATTAGCTTTTTAAGTAGGATCCTTGCCTGAAGTTTTTGACATTCTCTTTCCTACTCTACAAAATGTCATTTCTTACTCAATGGTATTTCTCATTCTGTTATCATGAACCATTTTTTGAAACATATCTTCTCATTTCTGTTCAGGGATTTAAGTCATTCAATTCCCTACATTTTGGGGAATTATCATGTCACAGTGATGGTCTGTGACCCCTGCTTTACATAGAAATTAATGACATGCTAATAAGGCAGTAATGATCAAGACTCAGAGAACACCCTGCAGATTAATGAGTAGCATTAAGAGTAGACAGGAAAATTCAAATCCAGAGGTCACCAACCCCAATAAATAAATTTTCAATAAATTTCCCCAGGACCATGGCGGTTGACAAGGTTCAAGAACCCTCTGATATTTCCTGCAGCCCAGTGCTCAATTTTGCATTACTTCCTTGCCACTGATATTTGACCCAAGATCCTCTGAGACATCAGTATAATCACATTCCTGAGGTTTAGCTCCCTACTTTGCAGGGGAGCATACTCTTTCAGTTCATTATAAAATATTTACTGGGTATTCTTACATTTTATGAGCTAGACTCCTCCCAGGCTCCATAATAGAGACATTGGACCTGATTACCCAAGGATTGGATAATCTGCATCTATTGTGTAAATTCATCTGTAAGTCCAGAAACATGGGACCATTCATTCATCCATTCATTCATCCATCCATCCATCCATTCATTCATTCATTCACTAAATGTATTTGAACAGTACCTGCCTACCGTATGTCTGTTGTTGTTCTGAGAGTTGGGGATACAAAGATAAAGAACACAAACACTTTCTGTACTTAGGAAATCCACACCTTGCTAGGGATGGAGATAGACATAAAAACAATGGCAAAAACCAAAATATTATTTGTAAGGTACTGTGTTAAGTTAGAGGGAGTCAAAGTATTTAAAAATTTTGTTTTACCTGGGTGTTGAGGGATGAATAGGAGTCTGAATATGATTAGAAGATGGCAAGATGGCAAGGAGCATTTTAAGAGATAGAACAAATATAAAAGTGAGGTGTAAAATGAGATTTGGGAGTCATTATTCCTTTTATTTTCCTCCAAAAAAACCTAAGATGAAATAATTTTTTATTCTGGTTAGTGTAGTTTAAAGCTATAAATTTATTTTTGTGTGCTACATTGGATATACCCTAGGCCTTTTGACATGAAATGTTTTCATGCTACCTCTTCATATCAATATTTTTGGGTAACGATCTGGTTATAAGATCAAGTTGCAGCTTGGTCAGTATGGACATAGAGCCTTTATGAGCTGACCCCTGCTTAGTTCTGCAATTTTGTACCCTGCTCTCCCAATATTCCTACAGTAACAATATTCATAGTTCTCAAACTATATTAGTTCTTGCCTCATGAATATGCACAGACTCTTATTTTGCCAGGACTAGGAAGGCCTTGGTCCTGCTTCCAAGTTGGAACATCCCCAAATGTTCTAAAGGACATTTGCTATCGACAACACAGTCTCCCTAAGAGTCTGCTGGGTCGAGTTAGCAGCAAAATATACACAGATGCCAAAAAATGTTAACTTGGTAGACAGTCATTTAATATTGATCAAATGAATTTGAGGAATGTCGACCAAAGACAATAATTTTCAGTTTCACAAGACTGATATCGAGCTATTTTTTATGATTGCAGTTAAGTACCAGAGTTCCTTTCTCATGAGGTCCATGGCAATATATTTAGCTTTAGTATAATAAAGCTATGTCCTTAGTACGTGAGCATAGAGTTCTCTTCCTATTAGCTATGGCACAATAGCATGAGCTCAATTCACAGAGAAGCAATAGATTAGATTACCAGGCCTAAATTAGAGAACTTATTTACCACACAACCTTGTTTAAAGAAATGGAGATTTGATCTGTTCCCAGTCTAGTCTTATTTTCTCTGGTTTTTGCAGTGAAATAAGGACACAGATATTTTGAATGACTTAATAACTGAAGATTTATCTTACTCTCTTAGTCTTGGAAAATTCTATCCATAGAATAAAAGACCAATGAGAAAAGTTAACAAAAGCTTCCAACAGCCTCACTATTCTTTTGCCAGATGTCTTCACGAGGCAAAGATGACTTTGTGGTTAGTGTAAATTAAGTGTCTTTAATATGTTTGCATCTAAAATGAGACATCAGACTGTTTTATTCAGAATTGCAGTCAGTTGAGCAGAAAGCATACAGATTTGGAAGACTCTCTAGAAAATTAGCAGCTCTGTAGTTTTCAGGGAGGATAAGGTTGTAGGTTGCGCTCAGGCAGAGAGGAAATCACCCTGGATTAGTGGAGGGAACTGTAGAAAAGAATTTGTTAAGTTCTGATGGCAAAAAATTTTCCAGATCAATATGTTTCACAGGTTGTGTGCATCACCTGTACATTTCACTGTCTTCAAAAGGAACAACTACCTTTCTTGCTGTAGGATGTCACTGAGATGCCTCATGCTGTTATGGCTCCTACCAAATTTATGCACATTCCCAGAAGTGCTTGTAGGCACAATATTTTTGTGCATTTTAGTCTTTTTTCAGCAATTTACTTACTTTCTTTTTTTTTTTTTTTTGAGACTAGGTCTCGCTATTTTTGCCCATGGAATCACAGGCTCATGTTGAGTACCACAGACTCAAGCAATCCCCAGTCTCAGCTTCCCAGGTAGCTGGGATTACAGGTGCACGTCACCACGCCCAGCTAATTTTTTGGAACTAGGTCTTGCTACTAGGTCCTGCCCCAGGCAGGACTTGAACTGTGATCCCTGGTTCCTGCGGCTACCTCTTAGGCTGTCGCTTATAGGCACGCACCACCTTGCCCAGCCATCCTGAAATATTTTCTCTATCTGTTGCTTAGTAAAGACAGTTTTTAATTTTCTTGTATTAAATCACATCATTTAATGCTTGTTAGACAATGAAAATTTAGCTAGATATACAATATTAAGTTGACAGCTATTTTTTTAATGCATTGCATTGATATTTTTTTATTATTTACACACTTCTGTAATTGCTATCGAGACATTCCTGGCTGTTCAAATTTTAATACCTTTTGCTACTTTCAAGGTTTTTCTACTTGGTGGAAGAGAGGGGAGGAATAATTTGAGTCATATTCAATTTCACTTTGATGTGCCTGGGTATAGATTTTTAAAAATTGTATTTTTGTATTTTTTGAGTCTCAGGATTAATTTATTTATCCATTTTGGAAGATTCTGTTATTACTTCTTTAAGGGTGACTTTCTTCATTCTTCCTATTCCTTTCTTTTGTCCCTTCCATGTCTCAAACACTCATGACCACATCTCTTCATCTCTCTGTACAATAGTCTGAGTAGTGTTTCAGGTCACCTTGCTAAGTCATTATTTTCCCTTTATCTGCTCCTTGAAACTTTTCACTTGAATTATTAGTTTGTATATCCAAAAGCAATAGCTAAAAAAAAAAAATCCTCTGTTCCTTTTGCATGGTATTTTGCTTATTTCTTCTTTTAAAAATACATAATTTTAACTTCTCAGTCTGACTACTCTGTGCCATGAAGTTCCCGGGAACTTAATTCCATACTGGCTGTTTCTGCTATGGAGGATTTATTTGTGTGATTTTTTTAGTTTTGGATAGTGAGCCAAGGTTTCATGCAATATTATCTGTGGCTTCCAGGGTGGTTTGGGTGGAGGGTGGGCACCTCTAGAAAGAATTTGCATTTTCTTCTTCTGGGTTCTCTGAATTGCTAACAACTTGGAACCACACTAATTTTTCAACTTGAAGTTTTCCAAACCATGTAGGGAGTGCAATTTAAATCCCAAATGCACACAAGAGTAATTCTGTGGTTAGGATTTCTCAGGGAATCTTTTTTCCTTTTTGCTTTTTAGCCTGAATCCAACAGACATCAGACAAGATTCTTTAGTCTTTTTGCCAGTAAGAGAACTATTTTCTATTCAAACTTTTCACCAAGGTCATCTTCTTTTGAGGGTTGTGGCATTGTTTCCCACCAGGGAGAGGTCTAACACTTTGCTCGCTTGTCCCCATGATCTATAAAACTAAAACCCGTTGGGTCACAGAGATTAGTGACTCCTACACTTGTTATAATGCTAGTTTATCATCCTGTTTTCAGTTTTTATTTTGGATTCTAGGGGATTTCTGTTATTTTCAGAAATCCTTGCTTAGCTAATAATTTACAAGGATGTCCACTTTTTTAGTGTCAGGGATATTTTTCAGGATATCTAATCTCTTGGATCATTAGAAATGCAACTGTGTGGTATTTCTTCTATATATTTATGTTTAATATTTTCTTAGTATGTAATCAACATATTTGGCACCAATAAAACCTCATTTGAAATCTAATTTTTATGAAAGTACCTATTTGCCTACTTGCCTATTTCTCTGGGAATTTCTATAAGGAGTTTTTATTTCATTGCATTTTATTTTAGTCAGACAAATTTAAACACATGAGTTGATTTCTCCATTTTTTTTTTACAAAAATATTTTAAAAAATATCTCCATTTTTTAAGTGAACATTTGTTTTGGGGAGGACTGACGGGCAATTACACCTTTACTATTGCTGTATCTTAATGATAACTTGAGATTCTCCCTTGAACTTTTGTCCCAGATGTGGTTCACGTGGTTCTTTTATTTCTTTCTCAAGAAGACATTTTTCTTCTCTCTTTAGCTAACTTTCTCAGGCAGCATTATTGCTGCACATGTTTGCCAATGCTATTTATAAAATCAAAAAAAATATCCAGAGTGTACGTGTGTATGTATGAAAGAGACATACAGAGAGACACACAGAGAGGCAGTCACATAGGAAGATAGACACAGAGAGACAGAGTCACATATAGAGACAGAGAAACACAGAGACACAGATACACAGAGAAGTAGTCACACAGAGAAAGACAGAGACACAGAGACACACACAGAGACAGAGACACACACAGAGACAGAGACATACACAAAGAGACTGAAGCCCTCACAGACACATATACTTAGCTGCCCTGAAGATATCTATGAGGAAAGAAAGGGGAAAGCACCTTCATCTGACTGCCATTTCCACCCCAGCTTGATCCCAAGACAAGGATGAACAGCAGCTCATCCTGGCCAAGGGCCAGCAGGGCCACTGATCTTGGGGTGGCTAATGGCCATGTGAGACTGAAGAAGCTTCTGTGGCAGGACTGAATGTAACCCCGTCAATGCATGACTGACCGACTTTGAGGCAACGTCTGTTGAGACAAAGTGGGTTTTATTCTGATACCCTTGCTGTGTCCAGTCTCCCTGTGGCGAGGGGGGTGGACTAGCTGGGAAGGAAGTTTGGGCAGGGTTTGGCACCCCTGAGAGCCAGGAGGTGCCACGAAGGTGGCTGCAGGGACAAGATGTGTTGGGTAAACATCGGGACACTTTGCCCATCTGAGGTGCGATCTTTTCCCAATGTCACTCAGAGAAAGGCCCCTTAAGGACTATCCCCAGGGGACTAGGTGCTATATGGGGCAGACATGGTCTCTAGAGTCCTCTGTGCAAGGTTATGTAAAATGTGCTTACGTAAAGAACTGCACACCGAGCCCAAGTCAGCAGATGTTTCGTGCACTGAAAATTCTCTGCAGTCGCCAAAGTCCAGTTTTTAGAATGTATCTCTCCTCAGCTGGGCCAGAAAAAAGACAGAGAGGCGCCAATTCTGCCTTCTCCTCATTGTCTGGTGAGGGCTCTCCCTCTTCAGGGCTTCAACTGTGGCTACAAATTTCATTTTTGGTGGCATATTCTTACTTTAGTGGTCAGCTCCATGAATTGTTCTTAAATTGACCAATTGCAATAACATATGGAAGTCAGGGAAATGGGATTTTCCAGTCCTGTCATGCATGCATTCATGCATCCATGCATCCATGCATCCATGCATCCATGCATCCATCCATCCATCCATCCATCCATCCATCCATCCATCCATCCATCCATCCATCCATCCATCCATTCATCCATCCATCTACTTAGTGGTAAGCACTGTGCTGGGACACAGATTTTTTTTTTTATTTTTTATTTTTTTTCTCATAAGAAATATTTTCTTTAATTTTATTGAGATGAAATTTTTATAACATTGCATAGGTTTCAGGAAAATAGCCATATAATGCAAAAGAAATTTTGTTCATTCATAAAAAAAAGAATTTTTAAAGGCATCCAAACCATATAGATTTAGATTTCTATTATACAATGTTCATGATGCTGTACTAACAAAATAAAATGTTGTTAATAAGGATCTTGTAGAATATACAGATTTATAAAGTATCTGAAAGATTGTTTTTATAATTAAAGAAGACATTTAATAAGATTTTTATGGAAAAAAGTTAATTTACTATTTTAAAAATAAGTTCTTTAGAAGAGGTATCTGGTTTTTTTAAAAATAATTTATTTATATATAAATTTCACATCATTGCAATCCCAGGGATTTACCTCTCCTCCTCTCCCATCCCCCCCTTTCCATCCTGCCCATAGTTGTGTGCTTCAGTTTGGTGCTTAGCTTGTTTTGTCTTTTCCTCATGGCTTTTGTTTATTTTTTTCATTATATCCCATATATTAGTGAAACCATTTGACTTCTGTCTTTCTCTTTTTGACTTGCTTCTGCTAGCATGATTCCTTCTAAGTATATCCATGTTGTCATAAAGTCATCAAATTTGTCATTCTTAATTGATGAGTAATATTCCATCGTGTATATATACCACATCATTTTCAACCAGTCGTCTGTTTTGGGACACTTCGGTTGCTTCCATGTCCTTGCAATTATAAATAGTGCTGCGGTAAACATCCGAGCACAGGGGGACACAGATTTTAAACGATAGGAATGTGAGAGCAGAGAGCAGAGAGCTCTAACACACAAATGGTTATAGAATCAATTACAACCCATGAGCTGTGTTGGCTGGAAGACTTGTTGACAGTCATTTTCAGTTTCCCACTCCATTTAACCTTCACCTTGTGAAGGTTCACCTGATTCAAGACACCGTTGTCTCTTGCACTGCTTTCACATGAGCTCTCCTGGTCCTTGTCCCTTGATTCTATTCTCCACCCAGCAGTCAAACTGCCTCCATGAAGCAAAATTTAGATCCTGTCACTCATCTGCTCAAACTCCCTGGCAGCTCCCTTATCTTCTGACGCACCAGAGCCTCTTTGCCCTCATCCCTGACTCTCCTCCTCCCACTCACCCCACCCAGTCACTGGCCCTTCGTGACTCCTGGGACACATCACAGACCCTCATAGGGCTATGGCCTTGCTTTTACCTCCACCTGGGTTTTTCCTCTCCCAGAGATGCACATGGTTCCTCTCTATCTTCGGGCCTCCACTCAAAGGTAGGGAGCCTTCTCAGTCCCTGATTTAGTTTTGTCCTTAGTACTTATCACTAACACATGACATGCTTTTCTTATCTTACTTGTCCATCTCTTTGCTTTGGTGTTCAGGTCCAGAAGAGCTTTTCTGCATGCTTTTCTGTTTTGTTCCAAGCTGTGAGACAGCTCTTAGGACAGCGCCTGGCATATAGTATTTGTTAAATATTTGCTGAGAGAATGAATGAATGGATGAATGAATGAATGAATGAATGAATGAACCAGCCAGCTCCATCTCTTCAAGTGACTTTCATTCTCATCCTCAGGCTCTTCTGTCAGGGAAAAGAGAGAGCCATTCACCTGGGTTGGCCCTTCTCTGCCCTACCCTGGATGGTGGAAAACATATGACACACTTAAGCCTGATGAAATCCTAGCTGCACTCCTACTCCTTGAGAGGGGAGTATCTTGTTCTTGCTCCTGGTTCTTGCTCAGGGAGGAGCAAGAAGCCAGGTGAGGCCAGTGCCTTCAGCCACCATTTTAGAGGCAGCAAGGACACTTCTTTAGGCTGATGATCGACCCCAGTTGACAGTGCTCATTTGAGGATGTCACCTTAACGCTGCTTGGGATCTTTCTGGACAAGGATGGATCAGTTTCCCTCTGTCTTCTGGAAGAGGAAGAGTTCCGTGCAGTGGACACATAACATATCCCAAGCAGGGACGAACATCTCTTACCCACAACTGGGGAAGACCAGCTGACTTGAGCCACGGTGACAGATTATCTGAGTTCAAATTAGGGCCCAGACAGGCTCAGTATCCCGTGACTAAGTAGTTGAGTCCAGAACATGAACACACTCATCCATCCGTCACGTGGCAACCCAAATCATCATGAACCAAAGGAGAGTCCTGCTAGCCAATGTCCAGATGAGAATCCCCCAGCAAGCTAAAAAGCTAGGAATCTCGTGGAGAATGACTCGTAATGGTAGAGAGTGGCCCAGGACTGGGGACAGTTCGGAAGCTTGCGGAGTGATCGGCCAGCTCTTTCCAAGTTCACTCTCTGCCATCCAGTCTGACTTTTCTGTCCACCACCGGGTCATATTTTGGACATCATTTTCCCTTAAGCCCGGTAGAGCCTGCAGTTACTGTTTTCAACCACTAGGTGGTGACCCTGCTTTGAGGAGTCAAAACCCTGGTTCTCTCGTTCCTTGAACTTGAAAAACTACATGCTGGTGGAATAGAAACGAGGGGGGGAAAGGAGGGAGAAAGGAGAACAGAACTGTTACCAGATTCTAGGTTCTTGAGCTCTCAAAGAAAGAGATAGAATGGAGACTCTTGCAGGTAGTAAGCAAGAATGTATTGCAGCATATGCAGGTCAACGTGAGGTCATCACCGTCTCCCCAAGAAACAGGTGGGGGCTCTATTCGACCAGTGTTAACCCAGCATCATTGAAGGCTGGGGTGTTTTCTTCACTCTCCTTCCCATGAGGCCATGCTATCTCCTGATTGCCTCATCTCCTTGGGCCTGTGACCTCATGCTTTAGCACGAGGGCTATTTACTCGTCTGAAGTCTGGATTGTTCCTCACACAGAATGAGCAGGTTCCATGGCCTCTGCGCCCTCAGGGCAGCTCTCCTACCTTGGTCCATTTCAAAGTGACCTGGAACTGTGGAGTCCTCGCCAAACCAGGGACGGTGCCCTACCTCAGGCCTCTGTGCACCCAGCGAGCTCTCCGGTCTGTTCCAACGCACCGCGGGGGCAAAGCCCTTGGCCTAGACGTGCTCTGAGCAGAGGCTGCAGATGAGACCCACCAGGCCAACTAAACCAGCCGCGCATGGAGACCCGCACCGGCTTCTAAGGAGCCCGCAGGGATTGTAACGCCCCCGGGGCTGGGACCCCCTGACCTAGATCGATGCTCTGTAAACTGTTCACTTTAATGTGCTGGAGGGTCACCTGGGTGTGTGTGTGTGGGGGGGGGCTTGTAAAACGCAGATTCTGCTCTGGTCTGGAGCAGGGACTGAACTTGTGGCTGTCAGTCCTCTTCTGGGTGAAGCCTAGATGCGGGGTGCCCCCCTTCCAGCACCCAGGTGGGGGTGGGGGGCATTTTCCAAATATTCCCCTGTGATCCGAATCTCCTTATAAATATATAATTTCTGTGGCGTGTGTGATGACCACCCAGATGAAAACACGCCATGTCTGTTTACTGAGAGCGTGATCCCATCAGGGAGAGTTTTTGGTAGAAGCTTCCAGCCGACTGGGAGCTTGGGAGCTTATGGGGGAAGGAGGCAGGCTTGAGATGTGCCCTGATGGTGGCCGTGGGTTCGGGGAAGGTGGGGGGAGGTCACGAGATGTGGGGGAGCTGATGTGCTGGGTTAGAGCAGCTGCGTCCTTCTCTGCTTGCTCCTAAGTTGCAAGCTGGGCCAAATGAAGGAAGCTATTGATCACCAGCCGGTCGTTTGGGCTGATGGCTGCGTGGTGGTCAGGCTTCCTGGGATGGTGGCTGCTGATAGTGGACCTGAGCTCTATTTTTACCTGTGGCCTGGCCGTCTTCCACTTGCTCAGCCTCTTAAATCTGATTCAGAGCAACTGGGGGGAGGCGCAGGGCCCACCAGGTGACTCTCATTGTGTCCAGTGGGTCAGTGGTCAGCTGGTGGAAGCCCTGGAAAAGAAACCTGCCAGGGTCACAGTGGCAGTTCTGGGCCCCTCCCCAGGGGTTACAAGACAGTGTACAGGTGGGTGGGATCTGCCCCCACACCAGGATGTCAGTGTTAGCCTGTCAGTTATCTCATCCTGTGTACACAAAGCACACCACCCTTAGTGACTTGATTTATTGCATCTCACGTTCTGGGGGTTGACTGGGACCTCCCATGTTTGAAGACCTGGGGCCCCGAGGGTGATTGTGGGGCACCCTCCTCCCCCTCCGCCTCCACCTAGGAACTTTTATAAATTATTGGACATCATCAAGGAATGAGGCTGGAGCCCCCTCACCGTATTTTGGCAGGTTTTCAATATCAATGTGGGGGTTCCAGGAATCCTGCTCTGCTGGGAGTTAGTTGGGTAGCTTACGTGACGGAGGTCTGAGAAGGTATGCTGATGGCAGTGCATCGTGATTGCATACGGACTATGTGCTACAGACATAATCCATTTTAAATTAGATAGAAAAAAATGGACATTTAGATTAACTAGCTCAATGACTATTTAATCATCCTCATTTAATCTTGGTGACAATTGATGAGTCAGGTGCCACTTAGATAGGTAGGAAACTGAGGCACAGAGTAATTCATTTGCTTGTGATCATAAAGCTAGTAGGGTCAGGGAAACCAGGATTCGGCCTGGGTAGGCTGACTCTGCACTATGTAAACTTAAATATACTGTCTACACCACAGCCATATACGAGCATTAGCCCCTTCCAAAGCCCAGGTGTCAGCTCTCCATGGATTGCATGGGCTCTAGAAATGACGCCATTTTGCCTGGCTTGAGTGGATTAAACCAGGGCTGGTTCTGGCCCAGAAAGGACGTCTCCGGAGTCTTGGTCTCCCAAAAGAAATGACTTCCAGTC
>PVHY01002543.1:40699-124749 GCA_004024945.1 Uropsilus gracilis
GGGAGGGAGGGTGTTGAGGTAGAAAAGGTTGGGGGGGCTAAGGGTGTGGCACCTACTGCATCTCCCTTGATGGATTTTGAGTCTAGCCTGTTGGACAAATCCTCCAGCGATTGCCACCACCTTGAGGCTGATTGTCTCCCTGTTCTCGGTGGCTGCCCGGGCCCTCCCGCCCACCTGGCTTCACTCTCTTCGTCTCCTGTGAAGGGCTCGTCTCCCGCCATTTTGGACAGGACTTGCTCTCTGTTGCCTTGATAGCCATCGCCTGCAAGGCTCTGCCTGGATCTCCAGCCTGTTCCCTCGCCTCCAGCTGGGTTTGTCCCCAGGCTTCCGTGTGTGTTTGCTTGGGAAGCTGGGAGTCTCAAGAACTACCTGGGGTTCTGCCTTCCCTGTGAGCTAACCTGTCAGCCTCCAGTGCTTCATGATGTGGGCAAGAGACACAAGACATCTGGGCCGGAGAGACAAGACAGTGTGTGACTCACAGAATAGTAGAGTCCAGAGCATCATTGTTCTGCGCTGGTTTCTGAGCCCCGGTTCCTACGGGTGATGTGAAGAGGGCAGGTGTGCCCTCTGCACCACAGAGGAACCCGAATCTTCCATATGGCGCTGAGCATACCTGCCCCCACCTTGGGGCTCTATAGCACACAGTAGGTCTTCACTTATCAACATGGACAGGTTCTGGGAGACTGAATGTGACATAACAGATGACATAGCAAGTTCTTGACTGGTTTCATTCCACATTGCTTGGGATTTTCCACCCCCTGCATCAACATGATAATGACGGGTGACAAAATGATCTTCTGTAGAGATGTCCTTGAAAAGTCAGCCCAGGGCAAAGGGGTGTCTGCTGTTGGAACACACGGAAGCTCATCTTGAGCTTCATGGAGACTGGTCCCACCACTCCAGAGGACTTGCTCTCCCCTTGCCTTCAGTTCTGGGGGTGCTACCCTTATCCCCCTTCTAGGCATGTACCCAAGTTCCTCTGTCGTCACCTCCCAACCTGGGCTTTTGTCCTTCAGAGCGGTTACCTCAGCCTGTAATTACACGCTCGTGACTCAGCTTATTCAATTAGCACTGGTTTCCCCCATGGTGTTAAATGTGGCGTGAGGGCCAAGAACCATCTATTTTCCCAACTGTGTCTGTGTTGCCTAATGAAAGCCGAGCAAACAGTGGAGACTTTATTAAGTGGGATCATTTCATCGAATAAGATAAAATCCTCAAGGCCCAGGGACATGAGGTTAACCTGTCCCACACCCTGTTGCAGGTGACCCCAATTCCCTGATTTTCTGGCTGTTGTCTTCTCTGTCTCCCCACAATGATGGGGCACTGACAGGGGGGCATGACTTGGTGTGGATGAGGGGTACCTGGTCCCTTTGGGCTATAAGATTCTTCTAGCTTTTCCTGTCTCCTTGAGAGCTAGCGTTGCACTAAGCCTGTTGGAAGCCTAAGAGGAAGTTTAGTGAGTGGTTCTGACCGAAGACTCTTGGGGGAAGTTCCCTAGCTCCCCAAGGACCTTGGGCCGTGCCTTCCCCTGCTAACCCTGGGGTGACCTTGAACTTGCTAGGCCAGTAGGACACTCGCAAATATGTAACAAGCAGAGACTCTAACAGCCCTTATTGCTGGGGTCTTCTCTCTGGGCCCTTGTAAGACTCTGGTGACTGTGACTGCCTCTTATGAACAAGTCAGGGAGCCTGCTGGGAGATGAGAGGCGTGCAGCCAGGCCACCCCCATCACCCCACTGGACTTGGAGCCAAACATGGGCGATGTTGGAGGAGGCTGTGTTAGGCCATTCACCCTGGCCTAGCTGCCAGCTGACCACAGGAGTCAGCTGACCTCACCCAGAGCAGCAATGACCAAGCAGTCTGACTGTGCTGCTTCAAGTTATCTGGGCTGTAAACGATCTGTTAGGTGGCAGAAGTCAGCAGATGTGACGAGGGTGCCATTGGTTTTGGTTTCTGCCTCAGCCTCCCCATTTGATTGTTTAACCTGAGCAACATGCTTTAACCTCCCTGGGCCTTGCGCATCTTTTGTGACTTATTATAAAACGAAGGCCACAATAGAGCAACACCATGTAAAAGGTTAAGGCCTGAAGTGAGTTAATATTTTTTAAAAAGTCTCAGAAAAGCAAGTGCTACATCAGCACAGCTATTCTAAAAGACGATCGTCTCCCTGAGCCACATGTCTCTTTTAAAAAACTACATACAGAAGGAGTCCAGGACAGGGTGTCTGCAGGGTTTGCTTGGGAACTCTTGCCTCTAAGTGATCTCAGCCTCCCCCACTCTCTCTCTGTGCGCACCCGGATGCTGAGGGTCTCGTCTGGGGAAACCCCGCCCCCAGGCCCTGGGTGGAAGGTTTCTCCCTGGTGCCCTATGGGGATCCTGCATTTCATCTGCGCTCAGGCCCAGCTTCATCTGTATTCAGGCCAGGGAGGGACAACACGGCAAGGAAATTCATGCGCCTTTGAGACCCGTGCAGCCTGTTCTCTGGCGTGTGCTCTGCGGGGAGGACCGAGCCCTTCCCGCTGACCCAGCTTCTGCCCTCCCTCCTCAGGGGCTGCGCTCTTTAGGGGGTGCTCCCAGGCCTGGCCCAGGCCCCCCCGCACCTGCTCACGTGCACAGCTGCCAGGGCCCGGAGGGTTACCAGGCAAGGCCTTGCCCCTCTCTTGGGCCGCAAGAGCCTGCTGCTCTCACAAATCTCCACCAACTGGGATTAATAGAACAAGATGACCTGGGCATGGTGGTGCACGCTGTAGTCCAAGTGCTGGGAGGCAAAAGACCTGGGATCGTTTGAGTTCGTGGGTTTGAAACTACCCCTGGGGAATATAGTGAGACCTGGTCTCAACAAAGCAGGCGTGATGGCAGGCACCTGTAATCCCAGCTACCTGAGAGGCTGAGGCTGGGGATCGCTTGAGTCTGCCAGATCGGGACTACCCTGGGCAACATATCGAGACCTGGTCTCAAAAAAAATGAAACAAAATAAAACAAGATGGCGCCGTCTCCCGCCCTTGTAGCAGATGATATCATGGAATCACCCCAGGGGGGTGGGGGCTGTCACTCTGAGCGGCCAATTCTCCTCGAGACCCCTGGTTTGCATCAGCTCGTGAGGACCAAGCAAGTCCTGGTGCCCAGCTGCTGAGCAGGACGTGGCGTTTGCGTCTGGGAGGAGCAACTGTGCCTGCAAGGAGCATGGGGCCGCCAGCTCTTCCCGGCCCAGCCCGGCCCTTCCACAGCGTTTCCCTTCCTGGACACTCAGCCCCACGCAGATGGTCACAGAGAACACCGCGAGTCGCCGGCTCTGCGTCTGCGTGCCCTGTGCCATGTGACCATGAGAGTCTTGCCTCAGTTTCTCCCCCTGTGAGGTGAGTTCGCAGAGCAGAAGCCAGGACCCCAATATGGGCAGTATTAAAATTTAGGATTGATGCCATTAACTGTGTCTGAAAAACAGAGGTAGAAGAGGCCCAGACAGGATAAGTGGACTGGCGTAAGCAGGAAGGAGACTTTCACTTTGCTGCAAATCTTAGGTGTGGCCCCTGGAGCTAAAAATGTATCATCTGGAGGGTGTGTAGAGGGAAACTGGAGCCTCTGGCTTTTAGGGGGGAAAAATAAAGAGAAAGAGAGATAAAAGGAAAGGAGCAGAGACTGAGAGACACAAACTTTTGGGGAGAGGAGAGACAAGAATGGCAGGCAGATGGGTAAAAAGAAGCCCAAGTGACCAGGCTGGGCAGAAACCCTATGAAAGAGTGAGCTAGTGCTGGCAAGGAGCCATGGTGGCTGGCAGAAGAGTGGCCATTGTGGAACGTGTGGCACCGCAGCAAGGGGACAGGGAAAGATGGTACCTGGAGATGGCCAGGGATTTGGACAGCTGATTTGTACATCAGTAATTGTTAAAAAAAAAAAATTAAAGAGTCTTGGAAAAGCAGAGGAGTTCGCAACACTGGAAAGAGAAGAAGAGAAAAAAAAAGATGCTGAAAAAAGACTAAAATATGCAGAGTGCCTGCCTCAGGTTTGGAGGGGCAGGGGACACCATCTTGGACATGTGTTTGGGACTTTTGGGCTGTATGGTGACTGGGGTAAGTTAACTGCCACTTGTGGCTTTGAGGACTTTGTTTTCCCTGTTGAGCTCCCTTGTTAATAAACCCTGTTGCTAAACTGCATTTTGAGTGGCCACTGCTAGGGCGGTGACGAGGACCTGGGGCTGATTGGTTAGAGACTTTGGCCCCTTTTGACCCAATTTCAGAACCACCACCAGGAGGGGCCCTGCCCTCAAGGGAACAGTGCCATTCTAGGGAGGAGCCAGCCTAGCACCACACCAAGTTTTCTGGGCGTGATCCCCTTGCCAAGTCCTCCCTCCCTTGCTGCTGGGAACCTCACCAGGCAGCATGGTGCCTGCTCCCCACGCTGACTGGACCTGGGCTGGACCTCACGGGGCCAATCACCTCACTGTCAGGTACGGGGTCCAGGACGTTTGCCCCGGTGGTGTTTCGAGAGCGACCTGGGCTCGTTTGTGTGTCACAGCAACTTGCGAGGCAACAGGACTTATAACATGGAGACAAGAGAAGGTATAGATGATGAGGCTGTCGGCAGGGAGCATGAGAGATGCAGACGCCTGGGGAGAGGAGGGAGTCAGGAGTTGTGGAGAGAAGCCTGAGTTAGGGTGGGCCCTCCTAGGTTTGTGGAGCACAGTGGGGGTGGCAGGCTCACCTGCTCCCCACTCTTGGGTTTTGGGTGACGTACACTGCGTTTAATGCCCCTTGGGCTTGCTGAGCAACCTCCTCTCTGTACCTCTCCGGTAGGCTCAAGTCTAGGATCTGGGACATGGAGGACCAGCTGCACAGGAGGGGCAGCTGTGAGGGGTGAAAGGTCAGGAGAGGAGGACGGGATGGTTGGAAGATGGGCAGGTGGGCAGCCAGGGGTCCTGACATGCTCCTTCAGCCTGCACACTGGGTGTTTATTTCTGCTGTAATGAATCACTTCAAAGCTTAGAGGCTTGGAACCAGTCGTTTTTATCACTCATGCTTCCGTGGGCTGTCTAGACTCTGCTGGGTAGTTCTATCTTGGGGTCTGTCATGCAGGAGGTGGCAGCTGGACTGTGGTCCTCAGAGGCGTGCTGAGGTGATGTCTACCAAGGTTCCCTCACAAGGCTGGTGATGGATGCTGGCTGATACGGGCACCTCAGTTGTGGAGTCTACACATGGCCTTTTGCATGGCGTGGGTTTCTCACAGTCTGGCTCAGCATTCTGAGAAAGCATCTTCCAATAGCCAGTGTCCTGCCAGGTTCAGGCTGAAGCTGACCCATTCATGCATGACCCAGAACATCATTTTTCTGCCTTCTGTTGCCAGGGCCATGAAGAGCAGCCTAGACTCAACATCAGGGGAACCAGACCCACCTCTCCATGGGAGGAGGGTCAAAGAATTTGTGCCTTTAATGTACCAAAGAAGTAGCTCAAAACAAAGATGAAACTATCTTCTAGCATATGTGTGAAGACAGTGAGGGTTCATGGATCTTGGGTGGGAGTATCGCAGGGCAGGTGGGGCTAAGAGGAGAGGGAAAAAGAAAGCAAGATCATAGGTAGATATCCAAAGTTCTCTCATCACCATCATCAACATTGTTGTCATCTTCCTCCTCCACCTCTTCCTCCTCCTCCTCCTCCTCCTCCTCATCTTGTCAGTAATAGCAAGTACTCACTGGTGCTTTCCTATGTACCAAGCAGCTGTTCATGACAATCCAATGGGAGAGTGACCATTATTCTCTGCAAATCAAGGAGGAGGAACTGATCCATGGAGACACTAAGTAACTAACTCAAGGTCATGGCATAAAAGCAAGGAGATGGGCTTTGACTGGAAGAAATCTCTCTCTCTAGAATTCATGCTAGGTCATGATCTGCTTAACCTGATAGCCCAACTAGTCCTCACTGAGCACCTATTACATCCCTGGTCCAATTTTAAGTCCTCTAGATTTGTGATCTCATTTAATATCAAATGTAAATGAGGAAGATGACTAGAACTGAGCCCTGGGATCCCATGATAGGTTTAATTCCTACCAATTTGGCCTCCCTTACTATTCATTTCCTATTGTTGGTGCCTGAGATTTGCTGATGGGGAGGGGACAGATGACCATGCCACAGCATGAGCACTAAAGACAAATGAGCCCCATCACTTGGGCCACACAGGTCATCAGGGGGAGGTATGACCCTGTGGCTCAGGATTTCTCAAGGCCACCATGCAGGCCGAGTGTGGGAGTGATCGATGGCCTGGTGGTTGGAGTTGTCTTGGACATAGGTAGTTTAACTATGTCATTCTTTAAGGAACTAGTCAATGTATTTATGCTTTTAATAAGATCATATGTGCATATATTAGGGGGGAAGGCTTGCCTCTTTTTGATCCTCTCATGAACCATTTCCATGGACCAAATGACTACATCTTGTCCCTAAGCAAAGAGTCAGTGTGTTCTTAGTTCCCAGAGCTAGAGAGATGTGCTGTCAGAGAGGCCAGCCTGGTCCTTGTTTTAGAGATCAGATTGTCTCTGGATATGCAAGTCAGCCTTGGCTCTGAGTGTTGATCCTGGCATGCGTGAACAGCCCCTTGCTTCCTGAGGCCACCATGCAAAGACAAGTGACCAGTGAAGGTCTGTAAATGTCCTACCACTGAACTCCATGGCAAGGTGCTGAGGAATTCATTCCAGAAGTTTCTAGAACCATCTGCAGGGTAAGCGTAGTGATCTCTTAAGTGGGATGGTAGCAAGAGTGTCAAGTCCCATTTATTAAAACAGAATCTCATTGCTGCTTGGCTCAGAGATGCAGGTTGGTCTCATCTTGGTCACAGGTTCTGTGTCACAGGTAGAAGCACTAATCTCCTCGCGAAGTGGGAAGACTTGATTGAGTTTGACAATTAAACCCAAACACATTTATACTTGACTTCATTCTTCAACTGGTCCTTAGAGTGGTGGAGGGTGAAGCAGACACCAGAGATCCTCTCTGCAGT
Source organism: Uropsilus gracilis (assembly GCA_004024945.1). NCBI lineage: Eukaryota > Metazoa > Chordata > Mammalia > Eulipotyphla > Talpidae > Uropsilus > Uropsilus gracilis. The sequence continues at coordinate 47,677 of PVHY01002543.1, forward strand.
GGCTTTTGTGTGAGACCTTTGGAGGTTTCCAGCAGCTCGTGCAGATTCTGGGTTAGGCAGGAAGCGACTAAGGAGCAGGGCTGAGGGTGTAAGCAGAGAGCTATCAGCAGAAGCAGGGGGCTGGGGGAAGGGGCTGGGGCCTGGGGAATTTAGGGGAGGATATCAAGCTGAGAATTTGATTTGAGAAAAGAGGACAAGAACTTGGGTCTCAAGTGCTGAGGTAGCAACAGGGAGGGTAAGCTATGGGAGGCACGGGGAAGACAGGCACCTAGAGCTGGAGGACTTGCTTTTCTGATAATGGGTCCTGCTTGGAGGTACCAAGATCCAGGCATGACTCTGATGGAGCGACATCAAGGCGGTAGGACCCACAAGCCAAATGGGCTATACTCATGAACACTAACCACGCCTGGAAGGGAAGGGCTGTGGGTGGTGAGGCAGGAGGGAAAGAGGTTAGAATGTGCTCAGGGGTTTCTACTTGGGTTGGAAGAGATGATGAAGAATCTGTTCAGGATAATGCAGGGATGAGAAAGCTCCAGATGTGCGATGACCCAAGACCTAGCATGTTGTATGGTGGCCAAGATTGGCAATGCTGGCTGGTTGGCATGAACTGCTTGCGAGATGCCAAGTCTTTTCTTTCTTTCTTTCTTTCTTTCTTTTTTTTTTTTTTTTTTTGTAGCCCAGGAGGCATCGGTGGCTTCTGATTTTGGATGAAAGTTTCACAGCTTGTGGGTCTTGAATCTTCTCTACCCTGACCATCAGGGAGGATTCTGACATCAAACCAAACTGGGTACCAAGAGGTTGTCCCCATTGGGAGCCTTGAGGCAGTTGAGGGAATGGAGGTTAGGATTCTCTCAGGTTGGGTTCTCCTGAGGGGTGCTGGTGTGCTGCACCCCAACCTCAGAGTCAGGCCCTCATTAGTAGTCTCCTGGGCTGGGGTGTGGATTGGAATAGTTTAGACATAACTGCCGCGTTCCTGATTGACTTGTTTCCATTGAGTCCATACCTATTAGGGATCTGCTGGTAATTATCCAGCTCCACTTCAGCCCCTGGGGGCCCGTCTTCCGCAGTCGTAATGAGTCTGAGCTGCCTCTCTGGCATAATAAACAGCGCAGGACCGTGCAGAAGGGTACTGCTTCCTCCCTCAGTAGGATAACTTGGGATTCAAGGACGATGGAGAGAGTCAGGATGGCAGCCAGCTTTAATTGCTTTCGTAAAACTGCAGATGAGTAGCAGGCATTGAGGTTCCCCTCAAGTCTCAGCTGAGAAGAGAGATCTTTGTTGGTCTTGCTTTTTGGAAAATTGTGGGACTTTTCATATCAGCAGCTGTCGTTCAGGCAGTATGTGTTTTGTGCAGGCTCTGTGGTCAGTTCTCCCAAAGCATTATCTTACCACTCCCTAGGAGCTAGTGTCCCCATTACAGATGGAAAAAACAAGACTGGGAAGAAGGATGTGATTTGTATGGTAAATTTGGGGATGTGGTAGTAAGTTTTTGCCCAGCTATCCTGGGTAGGATGTGTGGGGGGGTTTGGGGGGTGTGTGTGGTGGGGAGGGTATGAGGAATCTTGTTCTCTTTGTTTTCTAACTTAATGGGGGGGGGTAGTGACATTTGATCTGCTCTGTTTCTGACCTGGACCAGTTCACCCCTCCTTAGGCAACCTGGTGGTCCCTGGCTTCAGGAGGTCATCAAACTGATGGTCATCTTAGTGTGGACTCCAGATGGACATAGCACAGGAGAGTCTGGAACCTCTAGACTCTCAATGGATGATCAAGCAACTCCAGTCTCAGCCTCCCAGTAGCCTGAAGAACAGGTGTACTCACCACGCCTGGGAAGGGGTTGGTTATTTGAAAGAAATGGAAAAATGTAATATTTTCACATATGAAATCATTGTCATAATTCCTCCTTCTGTCTCTCAGAATGAAGACACACAAACCTAAAATATGTCTGTCAAGCTTTCTCTACATTTATATAAACTAGTTACAGACCCCAAGAGTAGTGAGAGGTTCTAGTAATCTCACATGTGATATCTAGGAAGGAAGATCCCTCTCAAAACAAAAGAGCATATGATTTTTAAAAAGAAAGGACAAAAGCAACAATATATCCCAATGACTGGAAAGATGTACCCTGCCATGTAAGTGATAGAATTCTGATTAGTTTTATGCTTCTTTTTGTTTTCTATAGTGAATCTATTTTTAATTTAAAATAATCTCTGAAATAATTGTTTAATTTTTAAAAACCCCACAAAATCTCTCTTCTGAAAATTCAGCTGTTGCTACAAACCATTTCAAAGAAAGTGGAAATGAAATGCAACATCTTTGATTTTATGAGATAAGTTAAAGTTGGATTCAAGAAAAATAATTGCTTTCAAATACTTCATTATACAAGTAAAAAGTAAATATAACGAAATGAGCATTGATCTCAAGAATGAGGAAGAGAAACAAAACAAAGCAATGCCAAGGGAAATAGGGGAGAGGCGTTTAAAAAAGAACAATTAAAAATTGCAACTATAAAACTGAAAACCAATATAGCCAAGGACCAATAAAACTTATGGCTATACCCAAGACCTTGTTCTTTAAAAAAGACCATTAAGTAGATAAACCTCCAGGAAACCTAAGAAAATAAGTGAAATTCAGAATGGAAAAGGAACTATGAGTATTGATTTAGAAGATATTTTAAAAGAATTACTAAAGGATATATTATAGTACAATAAAATAAATTAGAAAGTCTGGATTATTCTTAAGGAATACAAATAAATAAAAATGAAAGAAGTAGGAAACATAAATAGAATAGGAAATAGTAAAAGTTTAGAACAAATGAAAACCTTACTTCCCCCTTCCCCAAAAGAGTTGATATTCAATTTTATAGATGAGTCTTTTTTAAATAAAGAACAAATGATTTCTAGACTACTTGGGTGAGTAGAATCCATTAAAATAAGAAAAGTTCCTTGTTTTATGAAGCTAGTATAACTGATAGCTGATTTAAAAATCTCACAAAATATTATCAACTTCCTTATGAATATATATATATATATAAAGCTCCTGAATAAAGTTATCAAATCAATTTTAATCAAATTGATTTAAATACTGTACTAAAAGCATCATGATGCATGATCTAATCCAGGTTAGTTTTATAATACAAGGATGGTTCAATATCAGGAAAGTTGTCATATATCTGATTCTATTAGCAGCTATAAAGAATGAAGTCAAATAGAAAAGATTAGTTAAGAATTATTAATGTTTCTTCTTCCTTCATATGATTAAGAATTTGTCTTGGGCTGGGCATGGTGGTGCAGGCCTGTAGGTGGCAGCCTAGGAAGCCATGGCCAGGGCCAGGGATCGTGGTTCAAGTCCCACCAGGGGCATGTAGTGAGACCTAGTCCCAGAAAAATAGCTGGGCTTGGTGGCATGCACCTGTAATCCCAGCTACCTGGGAAGCTGAGACTGGAGATTGCTTGAGTCCATGGTACTCTGGGCAACGTGAGCCTGCGGTTCCACAGGCAAAAATAGCGAGACCTAGTCTCAAAAAAAAAAAAAAAAAGAATTTCTGTCTTAATATCTGCATTCACTTAAAAGTAAAATGCTAGAGGTATTCCATAGAGTCAAGGAGAGGGAGATCTGATGTCTATTACTATTTCCACATCAATACTTAACACTTCTCATTTTTCAGAAAAGATTTCAGAGATAGTATCTACTCAGTGATGGACCAAAACATATGGCATAATACAAATTGTCTATGCTTGTTGAAATGAGTCAAGTGCTGCAATTTGTATCTAAAGTAAAATTAATCTTTTTTCTTCTCTACAAACCAATGTCCATAATAGACACTATTAAAAATCATGTGTTACTCATATTTCCTTTGCTTATATAAATATATGAAAACATGAGTACTTAGTTCAATTCTCTAAAAACTGGGGTATAGAAAAGATACTGTTCTTCAACTTGTTTTTATCAGTTATAAATTTATTGTGGCTATCCTTCTAGTTAATGCAAAATACTTTTTAAAAATGATGTTCATTAAACATTTATTCAGTAATTACAAAACACAGTGAATGAATTGTATGTGGGAAAGAATGGAAAGGAAGAAGAATTTACAGTCATCTTCAGTTGTCTTTCTCTATTCCCCAACTATTCAACTCTGTCCCTGAACTTGCATGCTCCACAGAACAAAATAACATCCACATGGGTATTTAGGCTCACCCTCCTTAGATAATAGTTTAACAACCATCTATTTATTCTTTAAGTAAGTCTCTTGAAACCTCTATAAATCACTCATTAACTTGGTACCTCCAAGCACATAAGAACCTCTCTTTGAGAGGAATTTGGTAATGCAATATTTAGTAATATTTGAGCACCCCATAAATGTTTTGATTGATGCCTCATATGGGTGGTTAGGTGTCTCACCCCACAATCTACTTCTAAATCTATTGTGGATGGGGGGTGGGGAAATGAAAACTCCTACACATGAAACATTGTTACCAGATTTATATGAGGCAACCTGTGCATCCAAATTGGCATACTGTTTGATCAATTTAACAAAAAATAATTAAATAGGTTTCAAACATAGGTAATATATTTTCTGGAGAAAGGTGTTTATCACTGGTGTGTTTACAATATCAGAAAACTGGAAGTAATATGATGCTCATCGACAGGAAGTACAATTATCACACAGTTGTGCAGTGGGATTCTGTGTGATTGTTAAAAATAATGTTACAGAAGAATATTGTCCCAGGAACATAGTTATATGATCATATGAAAGACATGATTATGAAGTATTAAGAATAATACACACAGATGTAATATTGACAGAGCAGTCACAAATTTCATATTTTAGACATAATGTTTTACTAAAACTTTTAGACATAATGTTTTGCTAAAACTTTGAAAGTCCCTCTGTGAAAGTGAAACTTTCACATATTATAAGGAAACTTTCACATATTATAAGGTTTGCATATTATAAGAAAACTTTCACATATTATAAGGTTTGCATATTATAAGGACTTCTATTCCTGACTTTAGAGGATTTCATATGGAAGGGCAAACTCTTCATAGGTGTTTTGCCCAGACCAAAGGTAAGAGGGGTTGATGGTACCAACCTAGGCTCTCTTCCACTCTCAGTGGTGTTCACTGGGCACCAGAGACACACCAGGGGGCAAAACCTGACTCTTATCCCCATTTAACCCATAATCCAGTGGGTGATATACTTCGTAATAGCCATCCGAATGAAAGTGGTCTCAAAATAAAGAGTAGATCTACTGTCTTGCTTAACAGAGATGACTGGGGAAAATGGGCATCTCCCATTACCAGGATCTGTTGGCTCTTCCCTCCTCTTCTTGAGAGACAGGGCTGGTGCTTGAGCAGACCCAAGACATAAATCTCTCCCACAAATACTCATTTGAATACTCACCTGAAGCATCCGCGAAAGCATTACTGGGGTGTTCAGTGTATTCTGAACATTGTATTCCCCCTCAGCTACTTCCAAATAGAGATTCTTATGTGGTTGGAAGACAACATACTCATGAACCATTTGCAAAGGAGTGAAATGTCAGAGAAGGTGTAGAGGAAGTGTCTGCTCCCTGTACCTGCCCACTCAAGAGCAGGACACTTGGAATGAAACTCCCAGGCTAGGAAGAGAAATCTCCTGGCCGCTCCATGGAGAGAAAGGGAGATTGGGGCTGAGTTGGAAGGGGAAAAGAAGCTGGACCAGAAGAGGAGAAGAGCCTAGGATGACCTCATACCTGACAATCCAGATGACGCCTGTTGTTTTGCAGGTTTTTTTTTATTATTATTATTGAATTATTTGCGGCATTTAAAAATTAAATGATCTTATTTTAAACTCTAGATTTCTATCTTCTTTTGAAAAGTCCTAGGATTCCAAACAATAATTGCAATCTTGAAACAATTCTCAGGAGTTGGCTTGGCCCTTTGCTTTATCTAAAACTTGCTTCATATTATCTTCACAGGTCTTTTACCTGGTTGACAAAATGGTGCACTGCACAACCTTGGAGAGCTTCCTTCCCATAGACTAAGATGAACAATGTCCCCTGGACTTGTGCAAGACAATGGTTCCACCCTTGTTTTCACTTGCCTTTTTGACCTCTGAGTGAGAGATTTTGACACAGGAGATGCAATTTGCACAAAAGCCATATTTAAGAAAGTAAAGGACCACTTGCATTTCCATCTACTAGCAGTACTTATTTCTGGCTGGTGGTATTATGATCGAGTTTAATTCTTTTTGTGATTTTTCACATTTTCCAATTTTTCTGCAATGAGCACATATTCCTACCTTAATCAGAGACCAGGAAGAAAACGACAATAAATGTTACATTAAGGAAAAAGTAAACGAGGTGCCTTGAGATTCTGGCAGGAAAGAGAGCAGAGGCCAGCATTTACTTGCAAGCAAGAGGCTGAAAGCAGGCAATGAGAGGATTTCTAATGAGGCCAGGAGTCCAGGGAATGTGCCAGAAGGGGGCTGTGATTACCACCTGAATCTAACAGCCTTCTTTAGAAATTATTGAGTGCACAGTGTCCTGGGAACACAGGGAGAGGCGGAAACCAGCACAAGAGCCGGGTGCATTGCCCTAGGAATGAGGATTGAGGTTTGCTTTCCTTTCTCTCTCTCAGTGAAAGGAAGTGAACACATGCTCTGAGCTTTGGAGAAGCTTGATTAATTGCCAAGTTGTGGCTAGTGAATAAAAGTTCAATTAGAATTGTGCTTGCTAATGAAATCTGAGTGCTGAGCAGGGAACCAGCAGAAGCAGCCGTGTTTTCTGAGCCCATGAAGCAAGCAGCTGCAAAGGGCAGCGTTGGGGTGCTGGGGAGGGCAGCGAGGGGCTCCCCTCTGCTGAAGTGCTGTGGGCAGGAGTGGTCTCACTGCAGCTTTGGCAGAAATGATTTGTTGTCCTGTGAGTCTACTCTAAGCCCTTGTGTGCCTCCATTTCCTCAGCTGTAAAGTGAGGATAATAATTCCTCCCTCAGAGGATTATCCTAAGAATCAAGCACTGTGACTAATATAAAGTTAGCTTCTCTTTCCTTTTCTCAAGCTAATTTGGTAAGTTGGCACTTGGAGGTACTGCGGAAGCCCCACCACTGTACTGGATTCTACAGGAAGAGCAGACAGAGGGACAAAATATAGCACCTTGCTCTTTAAGGCTCTCATTTCGTTATAGCACCATGATCCCCTGAGATGCATATTTTATAAAGACTTCAGTCTTTAACTTTTTATATTGAAATAATTTTATTTTATTTATTTATTTTTTGAGAGTAGGTCTTGCTATTTTTGCCTGTGGAACCGCAGGCTCTCATTGCCCGGGGTACCACAGACTCAAGCAATCCCCAGCCTCAGCTTCCCCAGTAGCTGGGATGACAGGCGCACACCACCACGCCCAGCTATTTTTTTGGAACTAGGTCTCACTACGTGCCCCAGGTGGGACTCGAACCACGATCCCTAGCCCCGGCCGCGTCATAGGCTGAAGCTTACAAGCACGAGCCACCGTGCCCGGCTGAAATAATTTTAGACTTACAGAAACATCAAGGAGATAGTAGAAAGAGTTCCTATGTCTCCCTCCCCTATCTTCCCCTAATGTTAGCGTCTCACAACCATAGTGTGGTGTTTGAGATCAGGAATTAACATTGGCGCAGTTCTGTTAAATAAACTACAAACCACACTCAGATTCCACCAATGTTTTCCCAACCATGCCTTCTCTGTTCCAGGAACCAGTCCAGGACCCCACGCTGCATTTCATTACTGTGTCTCTTTAGTTTCCTCTAGGCTCTCTGGAAGTGGACCCCAGATATCCTGCATTACTTGTTTCCCAGTGGCTTTATGCACATTAAAGTTTGTGACCTAAAAGAAGGAAATATCAGAGCAGAACAAGAAAGTACCTATTAACCATTTACCTGAATCCATGTGCCCAAAGTGAAGCGTGCTCACTCTTCCTGTGGGGGAGTTATAATACCCCTGCCCTGAAGAGATTACAGAGAAATGGGATTTGTTCCAATCAGTTAACAGTGAGCTGACATGACATTTGTCACTCTTAATACCAGTGCAGGGTTTAATCCCCTTTCCGTAATGTTCCAAGTAGAGACTATACTATCAGCTGGGATCCTAGAATAAGGATAACCTGGACCTGTGTTGGAAGTATGGACTGTTGCGTTAAGTCACTGAGAGCTGAAGGTTGTTGTTGCAGCAGAACCTAATTCATACTGCTTGCTACCAGTTAATTTATTGAAAGTCAATTCACCCTATTGCCTGTTCATATAAACATAAGGCTTTATCTTCAGTCTGACTAAGGAAATTTTTGAGATCATTTTTAATTTCTTTGAAGCATTAAGAAAATTAATATTTTATTCTTGGGTGAATGCCTTTTTTCTCTCCTATCTACTGAATAACCTTTTAAATTGTGTGTTTTGCCCAGTAAATATTTTCAGACTTGCAGCATTTTGTGTAAGATGTGCCAAATGCATCCTTTTTGATTATTTTTGTTTCTTGATTTTTTTTTTATTTTGAACTGTGCATGCCTGAGTGTATTTCATGAGCTAAACCAAATTAATATGTAGTCAGCATTCTCTCGTGTTTAAGAAGGCATTGGCATTTTGACAGCAAGGATGGAGACAAGAGATAGATGGGCACAGAATTGTATTGAATTCCACTCTATCTTATTTTTCAAGATATTTAATTCATAAAGGAATCCTGGGATTATGAAATACAATGATACATATAATGTTACTACCAAATGTATCCATTACCAAATTATATGACTTGGTAGGAAAGGTCTCTAGACAAACTGACAAAAGTCAGTAAAGTGTTTGGACAGTTATTCATTCAACAAATTATGCCTCAAACCTACCGGGGCCACAGGGAGAAATAAGACAGCTGGCTGCCCTCACCAAGCATCCACTATGACTAGGTGGCTTGAGATAGGACTTAGGGCCAGGAATGTAACTGTGCCGTCAGCTTCCCCATCTGTAAAATGAGGGCCATCATAACTGATGGGAAAACGGATGGACTCCTGTGCAAAACGACACACAGCAGCACACAGCACATGCTTCAGGTGGGGTAGCCTTGTCACCGTAGACAAAACATTATAGAGGCAGTGTTTTTAGAGAAAAGTGTAAAAGCAGAGAAGCAGAGAAAGGGGCTTGGTTGAGGGACAGAGCCATCTGTTCAGCTCTGGACACTCAAGTGCCCTTACTGCCAGTGGGGGGGGGGGATTGCCATGGGGGAGGGTTGCCAGTGGGGGAGGTGGGATAAGAAAAAATATTGAAGATTCAAGGAAGATGGGATACTAGGTGGAAACTCAGGTGTGGCATCCAGAGTAAGGATAGAGAAATGAGTCTCAAGCAAGAGGGGAGGCGCTTCAGTGGCGGCTAGAACTGGAGCAGGAAGATGCCCAGGAACCCTCCAGGGAGAAGGGAGTGAGAGCTCTCCACCCAGTGGGCCCCTGGGAGGCGAAGGGTGTGGCAGCTTAAAGTGCCTGGGGGAAGACCCATGAGGTCACGGTACCTCTGGCTTATCCACTGCCTCTAGTCCTGCCCTGCCCCAGGGTCAGCCAGTGCCATGGACCAGCTGCACCCCGCTGGGCAGAGACCTTGTCCTGCCTTGGTTTCGTAGACATAGCCTTCATCCCCCAGCCCTAAAAATAGTAGCTCTGATCAGAAAAGCAGCATTTTTCTTCCCTCCCTCCCTCTCCCCTTCTCCCCCGCCCCCACCTATTTTTCCCATTCTGCCCAAGGCTTCCGCATTATACTCACTTCCCAGAATGACTTGCAGGCAGGTGCCCTGACCAGACACTGTCTTCTGCTGACCAGCCACTTAGAAAAGTCCACAGAGTTGAGTGACCTGAAATCATCCAGTATTTGTCTTTCTCCCTCACTTAGCACTATCCCCTTGAGGTCCACCTGTGTCAAGAGAATAGACTGGTCATTATCAGAGGGAGGGGGGCAGGGAACAGGGTACTAAGGGGTTTGGTGGTAGGTGATGGAAGGAGCTTTGGGTGCTGATGAGGATGTAATGTATATGGATGCTGAACCATAATACTGCACACGTGAAATAACAATGACAGAAACCAATACTACTCCGACAATATTTACTGTAAGAATTATTAAAAACGATAAAATAATTTACTAATAATTTATTTAGAGAACAAAGAGTTGTGTTGGCTTACGAGACCTTTGTGAGATGGTCCAGCTTCCTTCCTAGTCTCATGTCTCCACCCAGACTCTCCCCAGAGATGCCTGATTGCCCCACAAAAGGCAGGGCACTTGTCCAGAAGCCAAGTGCTTGCGTACAACGTAGCCTGAAGCTCAGATGCCCTCCACTGACCATCTCAAACAATGGACCGAATGTGCAGACCACCCATGGACTTCTCTCCTCTCATGCCTCAGTCCTATATCGACTGTCTTGGTTCCTCTTCTGTTGGCATCCGGAGATCCTGTTCTGTACTGGTGCTCAGCGGTGGCGCTTTGCTTTGCCCATGCTGTTCCCTCTGCCTGGACACGTTTCTTTGCTGGGCGCCATCTACTCCTCCTTCAGGTGGGGGCCTAAATGACCCCTCTCCCGGCAGCCTGCTCTTTACACTGGGCATCCACCCTGATCTCCACTGCCCCCTTAAATGTCTGTCTCCTCCCCTAGACGGTAGGAAGCTTATGTTCCCCCCACCCCCCTACCTAGGCCGACGGCCCAGTTCGGTGCTCCTGGCACAGCACAGAAATCAATGAATGTCTGTGGAATGACGCACTAAATGAATGAATAAATGAATGAATTCGACCGTGGCCCTAAAGAAAGTGACTAACTCACCTATAGGTGGCGGTAGCGGAACAGGCAGAAGAGCCGAAGGCGTTTGGGAGCCAACAGAAGCGGCAGAAACGGCCTAGGGTGTTTGGGGATGAGGATGGGGGTAGGAGGGGGTGGGAGGGGTTGATGGGTTGGGGGGTTGGAGGGCGAAGGGCGCGGTGAATGGCTCCTGGCGAGGACCTGGCACCTGTTTTGCTGCTACGCAGCTGGCGTTTGACACTGAAGGGATGGTCTTAAGCACGGGTGGGTGGGCTCCTTTGGCGACCCAGTCAATACCCTGACTGTGGAGCTGTGCTCCCGAGTTTAAGCCCAGGCTTTGCTACTCGCAGCGGGGAGCTCTCCAGCAGGTCGCTTCATCTCTGCGCCTCGGTTTTCCCTCTGAGAAATGGGCACGATGGCCACGGAGGGGTCACGCGTGGCAGCGCTGCCGCAGGTGGGCGGGCGAGGCGCGCAGGGTCGGAGGGGGTGAGAAGGGCCTGCGGATTGGGCTTCGGCTGGGCCTTGCTGGGGGTGCGGGCATCCTCGCCCCTCCCCTCGCCCGGGGCGGAGGCGTGGGGGTTGCGGGCGGCCTTGCACAACTGCCCTTGTTCCCGAGCCTCTCCCGCAGGCGGCGAGGGGGTAGAGGTTTGGGGGTTTCTCTTGGAACTGGAGGCCTCAGGGCGTGTGGGACGGTGGCTTCTGCCGCTTCGCCCCTCCTCTGGCTCGAGCAGCTCACAAAGTGGCCCTTTAAGTGGTTTTTATAGCGGCTTCAAAGCGCCGGAGGCGGCTGGGCCGGCTTGTGACCTCGGAGTTGGTGGTAAATTGCCTCTGTTGGCAGAGGCGGCTGCCGGGAGCGCCAGGATCAATAGCTGAGCGCTGGGGCTGCGGAGGGCAGCGCGGGCACGCTGGGCACACAGCTCGTGCGCCTGATCGCTGCCCTGCAGGGATGGGTGGGCACGAGGGGTCGGGGAACAGGACACCGGGTCCAGGCAGTTGGCCCAGCCCAAACCTGCTCTGATCTGGGCAGGGAGGTCCTGCCAAGATCATCCTAGGATTCCTGGCATGGGAGGTAGTGTGTGGGGTTGGCACAGGTGCAGTATGTTTCCTGGGTCTGAAGAAAGGCTGGCCAATGCCAGCCAGTCGTCCTCTCTTTATTCCCTCTGCTTTAGGGTCAGGCAGGGCCTGGTGTGAATTAGCCAGCTGATGTCCTATTAAAACATCCGCCCTGGACTCCTTAAGATTCAAGCCACCCTGTGATTCCAGCTTTGCTCCTACTTACTGTGACTTCGGGGGAAATTACTTAAGTGTTTGGACCTCAGTTTTCCTCACCTGTGAAATGGTATTATTAAAGCCCCCAAATTTGGCCAAAGACCCGACACATGACATGAAGGAGCAACAAAATGTGGCAGAAAAAAGAGGAGATGACAGCCACCAAGAGACAAGAAGCACGGATACAAGCCAAAGGTGATTGGATTGGCCTGTGAAGGCAAAAGTAGTACTGGAAAAATAAACAGCGTGCTCAACCATGTCGCAAGAAATCACAGCCTCACCCAGGATGAGGACATAGATCCAGAAAGAAAAAAGACCAAAGAGCTAAATATGGACAAACAACAATGAGAAAGGAGGTGGAGAGACCAGAGGGGGCATGTTGGGGGGAGGTATTCCCATGGGGATCAACAATCATACAATCATGCATTGTAAAAAATCCAAAAATAAAATTAAAGAATACATTTTTTTGAAAGTGGCTTTCCTTTACAGTTAACACCAGAAACTGTATCCCAGTGCTTCCATCTCCTATCCCAAACTACCCTTTCTCCACATTCATGTCTGAATGCTTGTCTTCTCTGCTAATCTGTTGGTGCCTGGATTATAGATTTCCTAGCCCCCAGAACTGTGACACATGTATTTTCTATTATATAAGTCACCCAGTTTATATGGTTTTTTCTTTTGTTATAGCAGCTGAAGGGAATAAGACACACCCTTACAGCCATGTGGACATGACTAATTGACTACAGCTGTCTCATCGGTAGAGCCAAGATAGCCTTAACTATAGCTCCAAGTACCTGCTTATCAATGGAAGTTGGTGCTCAGGTTGAAACCTAGCCATCACCCTGAACTTGGGCCTTGCTATATCAAGGACTTCAAGCAACATAGCAATTACACCCTTTTGGCCTCACTTAAGAATGAATAATCTGCAATTATTCCATGTAGGCACCATCCAGATTTCACTGCACTAGAAAAGTTGGCATCAGTCAATAGATTTATAAATAAATGTGCATATCTCCCCAGCCATTATTCAGAGGAAGCTCTTGGATCTGGGGATATCTCATCTACAGAATCTAATGAACTAAGCACCATCAGATAGTTACTTAAATAAACAGAAACTTGAGTGAATTATTTGTCTGTTAAGGCCTATTATGATGATGTAATAGCTCATCAGGGCCTGAAAATTAGCAAGATAAAGTATGTGAAGTACCTGGCACAGTACCTAAAACATGGCATTTGTTCAATAAAAGTTAGCGCTACCTAATATTCAGGCATTAGTGGCTGCAGCCCCGAGGGCTGTCAGGGGTGTCAGGATTAGGTTCTGCGGTATAAATAGAAACTGCTCTGTTTGGTGCTACCTCCATGCCTCACTCACTGCCCAGTCCCACCTTTCCATTCTTTGCTTTTTTTTTCCCCCTGAGAACACAAACAAATTATTTCACTTGAATCCTTGTTTCAAGACCTGCTTCTTGGAAGCCAGATCTAGGACATGAGTCACTTCTCACTGATATTAGGACCTGTCAGAGGCCAGACCAGTTCAGCCAATCAGAACTCAGCAGCACCATCATCCTGTGTCCATCCGTTGTTGCTGACACTGTGCCAGACAGCACACTAACTGCCTGACAGCTATTAATTGATCCAATGCTGATAGTAACTCAACAAGGTGGGCACCCTTAGTATGTGCATTTCCAGATGAAGAAATAAAGCCAGTGGCATCCAGGACCTTGCTGGATGTTAAGTCCCATGGCTAGCAGGTGGCAGAGCCTGAAATCAAACTGAGGCAATTGGCCATTAGTTTGACCTTAACAGTGTACTGTGTAGCCAGTTGTTTACAAGGCATTCAAGAGAACCCAGTAAGTGAATGGCAGGACTTGGTGATAAAGCAGCTCTCACACCTCAAGGCTAGATTGGATTTCTCAATACCTGAAGTTCCATTAATCTGGAGTGGCACAGTCATTTCTGCCAAATTCTATTTGTTAAGGCTGTCATAAGGATCAATCCACATCGAAGGGGAGGGAGAGACCCTACCTTTCAGCTGGAGGAGTGGTAAAGAATTTACTCTGTCATGTACACAAGATCTAAACCTATACTTTTAAGTTGTTAGGATGTTGGGATTGTTTGTTACAGCAGCTGATATATACTGATAGTTACACCCTTCTAAATTTATGTGTAGGACCTCACGCATACTTTCCCTTGAAAGGAGACTCTTCCACAGGGCCCAGCTAGTAAATGAAGCAGAATATAAAATGGAAGACTCTACACAAAGAATAATCTCTTGTTCTTATAAAGACCTCAAGCTTCTGATCGTCCAACTCCCTTTGCATCTAAGGGAAATAAATTCAGGCAGATGATATGTAGATTCTTACATTTGGTTGTGTTAAAACAAAATGAAATAAAACCAAGAATAAACTTGAAAATCCCTCAAGCAAACAAAAACTCTTTAAGCCACGTAAGCAAAACTAAGTTCAGCTTTTTTCATGAATATAGCAAAATTTAGATGATAGAAACTTAAGTCATCTCCCTAAAATGCTATAAGATAATCACTTTTAACCATCCCCCTCCCTGCTTTCTGGAAACTCCCATCACCATAACCCATCACTGTAAATGATTTATACTTTTCTGCCCATTTTTACTTCATAAGCCATCCTATACTATCATTCCTCTGATTTAAAACTTCATCTCAGATTTAAATTGGAAGATGCCCAGTTTATGAAATGTTCTTTTGTGCACAATAGATTCTTATTAAGTACTATTTTACTGATCTGATTTTAATTTGTACTATTTATGGATTTTTGACAGCACAAGGAGTAGCTTTTATTAGGAAATCAAGCTAGCCAAAACAGACTGTTTTAGACAAAATAAATTTCCCATTGTTGGGAGGTGTCTGAGCAGAGGCTGATGCCACTGGTGTGCTGGAGAAAAACCCACTTATCACCACTACCTGTCCCCTTTTATTCCACCTCAATCAGATCCCAGTTTGGTGGGAATCTTTCCCATTTTAGGAGAATACCTGGTTAGGAATCCTAAGCTCTAAGCTCTTGTTGCCTGAGGAGGCAACAGGGAGTGTGAACATTCATATTTCTAGAAAGTTCCAAAACTGAGTGGTTAAAAAAAAATTATCCTTAGTGTTTGATATTCATATCTTGTGATATTCACTATCTTGTGATCCACTGTGACTTTGTCTCTTCTCTCCAACATCCAGTGTTTCATCATGACCCTCCAACTCCATCTCCAAAGTATACTCTTCAGGATCCATGTCTCAGGCTCCACAGCTTCCACCCTGGTCCAAGCTGCCATCACTTTCAGACTGTGCTAGTGCACCAACCACCCAGCTGACCTTGTCAATCATGTGCTCATGTCTCCCCACAATCCATCCCGCACCCCTGAACTTGGGAACTGTGTTTACATGCTTTGTATCCATCTCATTAAAACTCTCCAGTGGATCCTCCTGATAAAGGTTTCCCTCACGATATGAAAGTACAAAAGTTCTATTTGGTGTGACTTGCTAGGTTATCTTTTGAACCTGGGAATGCTATTACCAGGTTAATATGCTGTAATGTTAATTTAAATTCATTTCCTCAGAATAACCTGGGAAGTCATACCAAATTGGAACATGCCACTTTCAGTTTGCAGGGGAGACCTGTGCTTAGACTAGAGCCAGATCCCTGCTATGACCAGCCCCTCCACAGGCTCTGCCTCTCAGATCTCCCTGGCTTCATGCCCTTTTGTCCTCACAACTTATTCTCAGTCCCACCAACTTCCTTCCAGCAATCCCAGGACACTGCTTTTCCCTGTCATCTTTCAGGCACCCTTTACCTCTGTTCAAGCTCACCCCATCTGAAGGACATAAGTAGAGACCCCTCCCCTCCAGCATGGGCAATGGCTTCCTGCCAACTTTTCCTTCTGTGTCTCGGCACATGAAACTGGTTGCTTTTATTTTTAGAGGGTTTTTGAACCAGAAGGAGTCATGTGGTGAGCAAATTGCAGGATGGGGTGCACCCAGCTCTCCCCTGAACTTCCAAAGACTCTCCCACCCACCTTCTCCTTGGGTACCTCATACCTGCAGCATAAACTTCTGGCCTGATGAGGAACTGAGGGAAAGTGGGCCTCTTCCTGGCCTGGTTGCCACATACCATCAATACCCCAAGTACACAGGTGTATCACCAAAGGACACGTTACTGCATAGATCAGTTTCTTAAATGCTGGTATTTGGATAATATTGTGAGACGGTGAGCTGTATCTTCTCCCTTGCATGCAGGCAGCCAGCAGACTTGGTGTTTGAGCACCCAGAGGGAGTAGAGTGCCAGGGCTGCAGGCTGAAGTGGCCCCCTGAGATTGCTGTTGGTGTTGCTGAAAATCTAAGCATGTTAGGATGGAGGAGGCAGAATGGCTTGGAAGATTCAGGAACAAGAGGAAGGGCTTCCCGCAGAATAAGGAAAAAAGATATCCCCTGGGCTGGGGTAGGGGAGAAAGGTCAGTGGGTCTCCGGGGCAGAGGGGAGGCAGGATGACCCTGGAAGAAATGGGAACAGGTCAAGTGCCGAGACAGATGACCAGAGGGACCTGGGTTCCCAGAACATGAATTCTTGTGTCCACACCCAGGCAGACGCAGCAACACCAAGCTGAGAACACCAAGCTGGAGGCACCACACAAATGCAATGATGGGATTCCCAGGGTGATCCATGATTAAAGACCCTGAGCCCTTAACTTGACAGGATGTGTGACCCCAGGTCCTTGCCAGGACACCCTGGTGGAGCTGAGGGGTGCCCTGAGGCTGAGGAAGAAGGCCTTGCTTGCCCCATGAGGTTCAGAATGGGGGAACTAGATAGGTTATTGAAAGAAAAGGTGACCATACTTGCTCCCCTCACTTCTGAGTCACAGTGACCTGAGAAGGGAGTGGGAGAGGAAATGGCCGTCAGAGTTTCCGGTGGATGAAGGCATGGCTGAGTCTATGCTTTTTCCTGGGTGTCCTTGAGAGGAGTTCTAGAGGCTTCGCTTCTCCTGGGCTTCTGTAGTCACAGTTAAGGATGTAATCCTTGCCTAATGATGCCATCAGCACTGTCGCTCCTTCTTTTGTGTAAATAATGTCTGATAAAATGAGGTGTGAGCCTGCTGTTGCAAAGAACACTTAGCTGTTAAATGCTTTCCTTTCCACTCCATTGATTTTCCCTATTTATAGCTATTCCAACAGAGCGTTTGTGTCATATTCCTCTTCTACCAGCTGCTGGTTTCCTCATCTTAGTCTGAAGGGAA
Source organism: Uropsilus gracilis (assembly GCA_004024945.1). Classification (NCBI taxonomy): domain Eukaryota; kingdom Metazoa; phylum Chordata; class Mammalia; order Eulipotyphla; family Talpidae; genus Uropsilus; species Uropsilus gracilis. Next base: position 64,963 of record PVHY01002543.1, read on the forward strand.
ACCCGCAGGTCCTGCCTGAGAACCACCCAGTCCCCATTGGCTTGGGTCAAGTCAATAGAGAACCTACAGGCTGGAGTCTCTTTCTTCCTCTTTGGATGTGGCCCAGAAGCTTCCTTGCCAACAGACAGTAACAGTTCCTTGACCTGGGCTCACCTGCTAGTGTGGAAGTTGCAGAGGTGAGGGGCATTTTCTGAGGGGAGAGAACCTGGGTAGGAGGAGGCTTTTGTCTTGAAAACAGGATGCAGAACAACTAATGTTAAGACTCCAGTGCCTCCTAAGGAGGAGGGTGACAAACCAGTGCTGACACTAATCTTCATACTATCATAATAATACTGGTAGTTCATCTTTATTGAGTTGTTTGATATGAACTGAGAACAGAACTGAGAACTTAAATGCGTTATCCATTTCACCTCTGCCTGACCCCAAGAGGTAGGTCTTGCGTGGGCAGTATTGATCAGTAGAGAATCTGCTTAGAGGAGGAGATGAATATTGTGGCTGGTGAGTAGAAGTGAAATGAACTGAGTGAGTATATTAGGGAAAAACCATAGAGGTCAGTTAAGTCTTATCAGGAGAAAGACAAAATCAGGAAATGAGGCACATACAACTATGGGATGTTTTTTGGTCTTTGGTCTCAAGAGTGAATTTCAGTCAGGTGAAATGTAGGTCTCAGTGAAGACTGAAGCCACACAGGCACCACGTCTGGATGCTGGGGTAATAGTACTCTCACTTTAGGGTAATGTTACAGCGAGAAAATGCAAATGAAATATATAGCAGTTAGAGAAAGAGCTCAGGGTATGGTTCAGTTAGTGTCACCTGGGGGAAGGTAATGGAGGTGAGGGCAGCAGGAAAAGGTTTATGTTGTGTAGCAAGGTGACCTTGAGAGATCTGGTCTGGTAGGTGCCTGGGTTTCTCCCACAGACTTTGGTAAAGAGTAGGACAGAGAAAAACTATTGGGCTTCCTTTTCTATCATTGGCATTCAGGAGAAACACTTGTGTGGGAAAGCATGGGAGATCATCCGCCTGTGACCTGTGGCTTCGGCCACTGGGTTCAAGGTTGACTCAGGACTTGAGTACAGCATCGTCCCTGCTTCCATAAGGTGGGCGGGTCTGGGGCCACCACCAGGGATGCTGACCCTTCTTAGATATTTCTTCTTGCCTTCATGACCAGAGAGCTCAACATGGCCCAAAGAGTAATGGGAAGAACAAGGGTTCATCAGTCCTTACTGATGTCACTGATGGGGAAACTGAGGTTGAGAAAGGTTGGGGTAGCAGAGAGAGGGGGTACATGTGATAGGGCTTCTATATTTATATATATATAATTTTTATTTATAAAATAAAATTTATATAGATAGATATATAGATAGATATATATTTATATAGATATAGATAGATTTATATAGATTTATAAATTTATATTTATATAGATAGATATATATTTATCTATATATAGATATTTATATTTATATAGATAGATATTTATATATATATAAATTTATATAGATAGATATAGATAGATATATATTTATATATATATATATATATATATCTATATATATAGATAGATAGATATTTCATTTATATAGATAGATATATATTTATATAGATAGATTTTATATAGATAGATATATATCTATATATAGATATCTAGATTTATATAGATAGATATATATTTATATAGATAGATATATTTTTCACATCTTTGTTTTCCCCGGGGTTCACCCACCACCTCCCTCCCTGACCACTCCATCTAATCTCCCCAGCCCCCGAGCTGTGTTCTTTAGTTTGGTTGTTAGCTTGTTTGGACTTTTTCTCCTGACCTTTTGTTTGTTTTTCCTGTGTCCCATATATTAGTGAGACCATTTGGTTTCTTTCTTTCTGACTTGTTTCTGCTAATACGATTTCTTCTAGGTACATCCATGTTATCATAAATTCATCAAGTTTGTTGTTTTTAATTGATAAGTAATATTCCATTGTGTATATATATACCACATCTTTTTCATTCATTTGTCTATTTTGGAACACTTGGGTTGCTTCCAAGTCCTTGCAATTATAAATAGTGCTGCAGTAAACATCCGAGCATAGCTGTCCCTTTGTAAAAGTATTGAGGTCCCCTTTGGGTAGATTCCCAGAAGAATGATTGCTGGGTTGAATGGTAGTTCCATTTTCATAAGTTTGAGGGTCCTCCACACAGCTGTCCATAGTGGTTGGATCAGTTTACACTCCTACCAGCAGTGTAAGCGTGTTCCTTTCTCTCCACATACCCGCCAGCACTTGTTGTTGCCCGTTCTTTGCATGTGGGCCATTCTTACTGGTGTAAGGTGGTATCTCATTGTGGTTTAGACTTGCGTTTCCCTAATTGCTAGTGATGTTGAGCATTTTTCCATGTGCCTGTTGGCCACTTGTATTTCCTCTTTGGAGAAGTGTCTTTTTAGTTCTTCTCCCCATTTTTTCACTGGGCTTTTGCTTTGTTTTTGTTAAGTTGTGTGAGTTCTTTGTGTATCTTTGTTATCAGATCCTTATATGGAGGGCAAACATTTTTTCCTACTTGGTTAGGTTTCTTTTTCTTTTGTCTGTTGTTTCTTTTGCTGTACAGAAGCTGTTTATGTTTTCCTTCATTTTTTTTGCCAGCTGTAGAAGTGTCCGGAAATGGATCTCTGAAGTGCAATACAATGGAGGGCTTTGTCCAAGTTCTCCTCTATATATTTTATGGTTTCAGGTCTTACATCCAAGTCTTTTATCCATTTTGAGCTGGTTTTTGTACATGGCGAAGCATATCATTTCTTTTTTAAACTCAAAGGGCCTGAAGGAACAGGCAAAAGGTAGAGAAGACTGATTTATAAAAATTGTCAGAGCCTTTCCCTTCTCTGAAACCTTTTCCCTTGCAAGATGACCTGAAGTTCCTCCTTTTGAGAGGCAGGGGTCTGTCCTCACTCAAACCTGGAATGCCCTTGTCAGTTCTGAACCCAGCTTCAAGGGTGCTTCTAGACTTCCACTCCTCTCTTGGAACATCCCACTGCCTGTGCAGTAACCCAGATTGGCTGCTGCTAGAGACCGAGAAACCCATGGAGTAGAGCTGAGCATCTCAGCTGAATGAAGACATGACTGAAGGTCTAGATCAGCAAAATAGCTCAGCCAACCCAGGGACTGGTGAGCAATAATGACGTTTATTGTATGCCATTGGCGCCTGGGGACTGTTTGTTATACAGCTCTTTTGTGGCAGTAGACCCTGAATTCAGCAAGCTCTGGGGACTGGATCCACCTCAGGAAGATGCATGACTGGACCTGGACTCTCACCAAGACTCTAGGAATTGGAAACCCTCTGAGGATTTTGTATTCAGTAATAGATAGAAAAAAAGATGTTATCTAATAGCGTCCTCGGAAAGGTTGCCCTTGGAGAGAGGAAAAGGAAACTGACATCCTGTGCCTGGCAGTTTAGATTCACTGTTTCACTTTCCCCTCAGAGCTACCCACAATGCCCTTTCACCGCAGGGGGAGGGTGGGGTGGGTGTTACATTCTCAAGGTTACACAAGAAGTGACAGCCTAGGGATTCTCATCAGGGTGGATGGACTCCAAAGACCATCTTCCTTTACCTGAACTCCCTGTTCTGGTCAGTCACTGAGCCAGTGCTGATAGGCTAAATCTGGGATTTCCCTTTGAATGGCAGATAGTTCCTGTCCCCAGAGAACTGGATGTTCATGTGAAATAGGCTGTTCAGGATGCATTGAGACTGTGTTCAGCATATGTTTCCCTTTCATACAGAAATGGTAGCTCAGAGGGTTCTGGAACCACATAATGATTATTGGGAATGGTATTTAATAATTGGATCCCTTTGACTCCACACCTTCCTCTTTAACCTGACATGAGCTTGGAATTTGAGCCATAGCTATGACTTTAGGCAAGACTGAATTTAAGGGAAGTATTCCTTTGGGCTCTGGATTTGACGTGTTCTAGGTCATAGGAGGGCTCTGGGGTTATACTAGCATCAGCTGCTACCTTGTGTCCCAATTGCCCACGGAATTGTTGGGGCCTTGCTTGATTTTCCTCTTGGCTAGACTTGGGATGAAGCTTTGCTCTATTCAGGTCTGTGCGTGGCTTTGGATACTGGAGTTTTGGCTGAGCTAGGATCTGAGATACATAAGGCAGGTCTGTGTGTGTGGGAGAGGGGCACAACACTAAAAGATAGTAACTTCCTGACCAGCCTCTCTCTTTGTCCCTTCCTTTTCTTGTCCAACCACTCCCTGGCATATCATCTCCTGGAAGATGCCACTTTTGCCTTCATTCAGGAGTGCACATAAGAAAGTATGTTCTACGTGGTTCCTCATTCTACCCATCGCTTCTCCATATACTTCTCTGACGCTTACTAATGGCGAATCCTATGGGAATCTGTACCCTAGAAGGACAGATCCCGATGGCAGAATACCATGGCAGTCCCTTTTGGGAGCCTGTGACCTGTGGGTTGAAGGGCTGGCTGGCTACCTCTGTGGTCACCTTCTGAACAGGCTTGGGCTGTGGAGCTCAATCTGTGCCAAACTGAGCTGAGCAAAGCTGGGACTCTGGGAGGCGTTCTTGGCTGGGCTTTTTTAAGGAGGGGGGGGAAGGGGAGGTCCTCCAATCAAACAGTTGGTGGCTGCTCTATTTCTGCAGGCTTGCTGTTCATCTAGTACCAGGCCAGAAGGCCAGAGACAGGAAAGGGTTTACCAAAGCAAATTTCAAGATTCTGGGCTAGAGAGGACAGCCTTGACAGAGATGGGGCCACAGCTGGAAACAGCATTGAGAGACGATAGAGGAGCCAGGAGATGGGAAATTTAATAATCACATTAAAAAATTAAACACCAGGCTCCAGTGGTTGTCGCTTTCCATCCGCTGAGATTCACAACACTTGACATCCAATTATAATTGTGGGTTCCTATAAAACAGCCCATTAACTGCAACTATAAATTATTATTGCTTGTGAGGAACAGGCTGCCGGCTTAGTAGCTGGTACTGAGGATCATGGAAATTATTAACCAGTCACCATATCTCTTTAAGTTCTCTTGCTCTGGGAAGATAGAGGGACCTTAGAAGAAGAAGGAAGACTCCTGTCTCGGGATTTGGAATGATATGTTCTGCCAGCATCCAGCTCCCTTTGTATTTGATGGGAGGAAGGCTTCTCTCTCCACTCCTCCTCGAACTCCCCATCTGGTTTCCTTCTGCAGAAAGGAGCCTCCAGGCTGGGCCTGAAGGCCTGGAATACAAATACACATTGTACATACCTACAACCCATTCACATACACACACACACACACACACACACTCATACACATTGTGTGATTCTTGCACAACAGGTCCTGCTACAGGAAGAAAAATCAACAACTACCTGGATCCAAAGAAACACCTGAGAAAGCTCTTTTTTTAAATAAATCATTTTGTTGTTTATATATTTATGTGTGTCTATATGTGTATGTAATATGCAATGATGTAATATATGCATATATAATGTACAATGATGTAATATATATATATATATATATACATGTATTTATTACATCATTGCATTCCCCAGGGTTCTTCTTCCTGTGATCCTTCATCTTGATCTTCTTGTGCTCCTCCTTTCCCTGATTTCACCCTCCCCCCCCAGCTGCTTGCCCCAGTTCTGTTGTCAGCTTATTTTGACTTTTTCTTGGCCTTTTGCTTGTTATTCCTATATCCCATCTATCAGGTGAGAGCATATGGTTTTTATCTTTTTCTTTCTGGTTTATTTCTGCTAATATGATTCCCTCTAGGTCCATCCATGTTATTGCAAATACATCATATTTGCTGGTTTTGATTGCATAATAATATTCCATTGTATAAATATACCACATCTTTTTCAATCATTCATCAGTTTTGGGGGATTTGGGATGTTTATCTCAGCACTATTTACAATAGCCAGGGTATGGAAACAACACAAATGCCCCAAACTGAGAAAGTTCTTAAAGAGCTGGACCCCCTTCTTAGTCAGTCCCCAAGCTGGCAGTATCTGCTCACTCCTTCCCTCCTCTACCCTGGGAGGAGGAGCCAGGCAGAAAGCCTCAGTGTGAGGCCAGTCTTGCCAAGGGTACTTCATACTGGCAGGTCAGTCCAGATGAGTTTCCCCTCCTCCTGTCCATGTCCATTTCACATCTTCCCGGGATGATGATCCAGAGCCTCTTCTCCAATGACGGTCAAGCTTTCCCAAGCTTACTAGGATTTTTGTTTTTTGTCACTTCAGTGGCATTTTAGGAGGGGATAGAGGTAGACAGGTGGGTTAAATTACCTTCTAGAATCCAGAAGCTTTTGAAAATTGTTTTTTAAAGAATCTGTAACATATGACTTTTGTAAATGTTTGACAAATACCATCAATTCATCTTCTGGAGGCTTCTTTGACATGGGTGCCACTCTTACCGGTCCCTTTTCACAGATGGAGAAACCGAGGCACAGAGAGGTCAAGCTCACACAGTTTATAAATGGCATAGTCAAAACTGGAGCCCAATTGTCTAAATCCAAAGACTTTTAACCTGATTTATGCTTTCTTTTGGCTAATAACAAGATTTCTTAATTGCCATCTTGTTATGAACTGTAATGTCCTCTCATATCTCAAGAAAGCATGAGATGGGAATACTTACAAAATGCTTTCTCATTTTCTTGGCTTATGTCTAAGGATAATTTTTTTTTAATTCCCAAATCTTCTCTTAGTATGCCTCCCATTAATTATTAATTATTCTCTAATTTATTAATTAATCAATTATTCCCTACATGTCCATTCCTGGACTTTAAAGAGTGGCTTCTTTCAGAGTGCCCACAGGGTCTCCTGGGTCCTTCTGTCTTGAGCAAAGGGGAGATGGGAAAAAGCTTGTATTTTTGTAGTTTCCTTTGCTGGAATGGAATGTTGGTGGCCTGTGGTGCGTGGGAAGTGAGTTCTGGGGAAGTCAGCAGAGCAGGATTTCCTGCTGGGCCAAGCAGTTTCCTCTCAGTTTTGCCTTTGGCTGCAGCGCTTAGTAGTCCACTGCTCTCAGCTGAGTGTCCTGGTTAGGTGTCACAGAGAGATGCCTCCTTACCACTTGGACTGTGGTCCTGGCACAGCTGGGCTGGCCCCTCCAGGGACCCATCCCCTGTCCATGTCCCCCTACCCTGTCACAGGGGCCCCTTTGTGTGAGGCCCTCATTGGGCTGTGGCTTGGCAGGCTCCTCCGTTGCCTCATGGAGATCTTCCTCCTCCACCCACCCATTTTTGTTCTTTCTCTGTGGCCACTTCAGCAGGACTGGAAGCTAAAAGCTAGAAAATAGAACTAGAGTCATTATAGTGTCCTTCTTAACATGAAGAGCAGTTGGGGTGAAGGTCAAGTCCCCTAGATATCCAAGGCCAGCAGGGGTCACCTAGGCTTGTGGGTTGTAGAGCTGAGGTCAGTCTTGTGAGCCCTGGGGGCTCACAAGAAACGTCACCACCTCCTCAACATCCTAGAAAATGAGTGTTGGGGTGTCACCCAGTATTAGGATTCAGAAATAACTTTATCAGAGAAACTTCTCTATATGGCAGGACATACAAGCAATTGCAGGATGCCTGAACTTTGTCATATGTCGTCCTCCTCTCAGCGTGGGGTCCCCTTTCTCTCTCTTTGAAGACCTAGGCTGCTACCCCATTCTATAGGTCAGGATACAGATAAAATCTCCTCATTCTGTCTTATTGGTCTTAGAATCTATAACCTTACAAACTGCATTTTTTTCTTTCTCCTACTAACCTGTCTGATACTAATTCAATTGCTTGACCCAGCTCAGAAGGACCCAGAGAGATGGGAGAAGTTTCCTTTCTACCTCCACACATAGAGTAAATGCACAAATTATATTTTTGGGTAGTGTTGGGTAGTACAATTGTAAATAATTATTATCTTTTTCTTTGTAACATTTCTTATCTCACTTGCATATCTATTATTTTTATTTAATAGTTTGTCTTTTATTCCAAACATAGAGGAAACAATGGAATAGCCCTTTGTGAAACCATGCATGGAAGTTTAACAGATGGTAGCATTCATCCTACTTGTGGAAGATCTATTTTGGGGCAGTGTGTGGGGGGGCAGCTATTTCTTTTATAATCAAAGGTTGCAATACTCAGGTAGTCTTGAAAGTCCTTTTGGAAATAACTCATTTCTTGACAATGGAACAGCAGCGAACACTGTTAATGGGAGATGCAGGGAGGCCCTGTGCAGGGAAGTTGGGGATACAGGTACAGCTCTGATGCCCAGAAGTTTCTCCCAGTTCAGACTCCAATGACAAGCCCTCCCTGCCCTCTTCATCTCTGAGGTCTTGCTACTCAAGTGAGGCCTGTAGACTAGCACCCCTGGCAGTTAAAAAATTTGGGAGGGATGAGTGGAAGTTCTTAAGCATTGTTTTTTTTTAATTTTTCCTTTTAGCTTTTTCGGGGTAGAATTGCATATGAAAAAAAAAAGCCTGCACATGTTTAATGCATACAATTCAGTGAGTTTGGACATACATGTTAAACAGGCTTCTCTCTACATGTTCAGATATGGTTTTTTTCTGAGGTATCCAGAACTAACTTCCCCTGATACATGTTGCCTTTACTGAGGTGTGGGGGTGGGTAAGTTCAATTGAGACTCTGAAAGCTTCAAGAGAAACTAACTAACAGTACCCCTGAGAGCACAGACCACCCAGATTTAGAATCATCTCCAGAATAACCTTATTATCAGAGGAACCTAACTCATGGCAGGCAAGCATCTAGGACATCTAGTTGTGCCATGCAAGTCACCCTCCCCTAGTCTGTGGGGTCCCCTTCTCTATTCTTGATGCCCCAGTTCCCATCCCATTCATTAGCTCAAGAATATCAATCCCATGTACTCTAGAATTTACAGCCATATAAATTCTCCATTCTCACGAAATTAAATTTGTTCTTTTTCTCCTGCTAACAAAGATAAATTTCTTTAACTTCCTATAGCAATGTCCTATTTGGTGTAAACCAAAGTTGGATGAATAGCTCATTGCTGGGATGTAAGAGGATTTGGGTAGAATAGTGACAATATTAAAAGTTGATTTGTTGGAATTTGAAAGATCCAAGAAGTTATGACTCTATTCTTTTCATCCCTAATTCTCAATCGAGAAAAAAGACAAAAAATGAACAAAACAAAAAAACTCCACGGGGCAGATGGGAGATGACAATGACATTCTTGTTAGGCTGAGTAGGACCTGTTTTCCAGGTTTGATAGAAACATGTTTTTGTTTTTGTTTTTGTTTTTAATAAATAAGACAGAGGTGATTTAAAGGGACAGATTAATAACCACACAGGCAGAATGTGGATGTGGCAGAAATAGCAAGATGATGCTCAGATGTCTAAAGTTTGGGAAACCCTGGTTCAATCACTGCCCGATGAAATGCCAGGCAGGAACCTGCAGCTTAGACACTCGTCCTGACAATTTCCACAAGGGACAGGCGACTGAAATTCAGTTATATGACTGCTGACCATGGTTTCATTCTGTATCACTCAGTGGAGTAGTTAGAATGAATAAATTAAGACCTTTGATGTACTATTGGCTTTGATATCAAATATATAAATCATTTATGGGTCAAGTCATATGATCTTATTAGTATTGATCCAAGGGTATTAATTCTCATTCTCTCTCACTTTCATTTTTTTTAATTTCATTGTGAGAATCAGAGTGGGTAGGACAACAAAATCCCTGTTTTAAAATGGCATCAAGTGACATTGTGTCCTTCAACAATCTGATGCAATTTGCAGGTGAACTAGAGACATGTCTTAGTGCCATAGCAAAGAGGGAACTAGTATCTTGTATCCACTGGGATGCCAAAGTATATTCGCACATTCCTGGAGCCAACACAAAACAGACAAACCTGTGGGCAGAGTGGTGCCAGGTAGAATTAGCTACACACAAATCATGCCAAAAAGAAAACCTGCAATTGGCCAAAAGGAAAAAAAAATCTTGGCAACCAAATGGGAAACATTAAATTTCCCTATTCAAATGGTTCATTCACTGGGTTACCTGGGGCCATTTTGCTTCAAAATTTCCCCAAAGGTTAATTGCTACATACTTATACTCAAAAGGAAAGTAGTGCCCCAATATGCTTATATGGGGAGGGCTAGCTCTCCCTACCGCTGAAGAATTTCCTTCGAGAAGAAGGAATTCTCTTATATTTAAATCTTTATAAAGGCTCTGCTTTAGATGACAGTGTCTAAAATTACTTTATTTTGAACCACGAAGTACTGTTTGTACAAGCTGATGTGAGCTGACTCAATGCTAATTTGGGATGTTTATATAGGTCGCCGGATGGACTTGGTAACAGGGAAGGCAAAGAAATTGAACATAGATTTAGTCGTTATGCTTTAAGATATGAACTCACAGTGCAAGGGTGGGATATGGGCAAGCCTTTGGAAGGTCGTCTTAAGAAGCAAGATAATTATGTTTTGGGAGGGTGGCTTCATGTAAGATCAGCGGTGCTAAGTGTTCTAGGGAAGAGGCATGGAATGGGGAGAAAATTCCTTGGTGTCAAGAATTTGAAAAGTAGGACTTCCCAGTCCAGCATGGTGAGAACTGTTAAAATAATTTTGAATGAAATCATGATGCCAAAGATCAATGAGAAGAATTTCAAGGATATCATTTCATAAGCTATGAGAAGAGGAAAAAACATAGTAAATTCACATATTTGTACAGATAATGTGACTTTAAGTACATCCACGCAACCAAAATAAATTATATATTACAATGTAGTAGCTAATGATTTTTCCTAATTCCTGAAAGGTAAGAGGGCACTATGTGAGGTTGCCGTTTTTGTATATTAAAACAGCTAAATATTGGCAGTTGAAGCTGCCAGTGGCAGCTTGATAACTTGATAACTCAATCTGGCAAAAAAAACTTTAGAAAAAATATCCCTGGGGTCACCTTGGCTTGGGATCACCTTATCACCTTATTGTGCCACTTGGTGGAAATGGAGCCTTGGAACTTTCCACCTCATAATCTTCGAGGCTAGGACCATGGCAATCACTGGAAAAAAAATCAGTGGTTTGGCATTTGTTGAAATGTTTAATTAACTCAGGACATTTTGGGAGACAAACTCTTGGCAGTGTCAGAATCTACTTCTGTAACCCTCTTTTTTTTGGGGGGGGGAGTCATCGAATATTTAGTTGTTTTCATTATAAAGCCATTTTTGCTCACTTTTTATTTCTACTTTCACAAGAAACCAGAGGGTGCTTGTCTTTCATATGCACACCACTGACCTCGGTTGTGAGTCATCTGCTTATGCCCAAATCAGATGACTGATGTTCTAAGCAGGGTGAGGTAGTAATTATTCCTGCATAAGGATTCTCCAGGCTTTATCCTTTTATCATTCAGAACAGCCCCTTATTGGCAATGCTGCCTAGCATCACCTTGATCTCCACAGAATTCCCTTAATAGACCCATTATTCCATATTCTTACTATTTCATGTTTATCATTATTTTCTGTAAGAAAGACTAATATGTGGATTATCCCAAGATTTCCTGTGAAAGTAATTATCAAGAATACATTATGTTGACCAGCAGCTTTTCTATAAAAATCTCCCTCCGGAAATTGATTCTCTCTCCTTGGAGCTCACATCATTATAAGCTCACATTCGGGCATGCTACCATCTATTTTCCTCTTTGTGTTGACTCTTAGGGAACTCAGAGCGCCTGTGTTCCAGCTCCACCAGCGTGGGGCATTCATTTATCGACACAAATTTCGTGATGTGGTTCTGTCTCCCTCTGGGTGATTTAACTTTTGATCTGGAATTTTATGTGGAAGTCCTGCTGTGACTCCACTCTCCAAATGTCACTTTAATTTCCAAGGGCAGACTTGGGTCAAATCCACCTTGCCCTGTGGCCACAAACAAAACACCAGGATTTGTGCTCCATTTCATATTATCTCCATTTCTCAGATATTAAAGGTTGAAGTCCTGCATAAATACCACATGGGACTTAAAGAATGACAGCAGGATGAGAGACATCTCTGTTGTTCGTTTCCAGGTCTAACAGCCTCTGCCGATGGCAGGTTCTTCCCGAAAGGCAATTTGAATTTCAGAGCTGCAGCAAAGCCTCTTCCTCATGAAGACAAGGAGTTTGGAATCAGGAGTTCAAGATCTTGGTCCTGATCGTGGGATTTTAGACCAGTCATTCAAAAATTAAAATCTCCAGCCTGCATTTCTTCCTTCCACAAAATGGGAATTAAGATCTGCTGTTATAAAGAGAACATGATATAAAGTACATGAAAGGATGCAATACCCTTGAACAAGTTTATAAGTTCTGTGACTGACATCCTGGGGAGGGGCCTTTGTCCTGGACATGCTGTCTCTGCCGGTTTATCCTTGTGTGTCATGTTCCCCTGCTCTGGGCCTCCGAATGGCTACGGCTTCCAGAGGGTCCAGACCTGTCATGAGATGCTGTTAAACCCTCTGAGGAGCCTGGAACTGAGCCTGGTGAGAACCAGGTCCCCCTGGGTGGGGAGACCTGCAGGTCTGGTACAGCCGGATGCACGCATGGAAGGGGCGCCAGGTCTAGGGCTCTGGAAGAGCCGCAGCCCTGCTGTCCAGGCACCCTTTGCTCGGGCCAAGGGAGGGGGAGACCCCCCTCCCCAGGAGCCAGAGGCAGCACCGCAGGTCCAGCCTTGGGGGTGACCAGTGGCGACCTTGCCGCCTCCAAGCACAGTCGCAGGCGAGCTCCAGGCTACGTGTGCGGGGTGGGCAGACCCCACAAAGCTCACGTCCATCAGCATGATCCAATTAGTCCAGGCCGTCAATCATGCCCCGGCCAGACGCCCGTCAGCCCACATGTGTCAGTCACAGACTCGTTCCAGCCCTTGCAGGCGCGGGAGCAAAATAAACATCCGTCATGCAGTGCCCGTGGGGAGCATCCCCGGGGACCCCTCTGAGTGAGGAAGGGGGGCCAGGCGTGCCCCCAGGGCCATCTGAGGAAGGTCATTACTGCAGGGGTGAGGCCTGTCTGCCATCCAACTGGCCTTCCCGCCTTCCATGCGTGGCTGGGCCCCTGCACGTCCTGAGTGTGTGTGGACGAGGGGTGTGGATGCCAAATGGGGGGGGGTGCCAATAAAGCGGTTACCTCTTATCGAACAGGTTTCCAAGTCAACAGACCACGTGACGAAACCGAGTGAGCAAAGGCTCCTTGAGGAAGTTCCTAGATGCAACCAAAGCCTTTTACCTCCTGTGGTTCCCACACGTTTCTGTTTATTCAGTTGGGCACCTGAGGGAGGGTTAGAGACAGGGCCATGGGGGGTGAGACATGGCCACCAGTCAGCATTAGAATCGCCGTGGGTCATGCCTCCACGCCAGAAGATGGTGGCCCGAGTTGGGGGTGTGTGGGGTGTACCGAGGAGGAGGAGGAGGGAAGGTTAACGGCCCCACCATTTCAGTCACCTCTCTCTGGCTCTGACAAAATAGAATGGAATTTGGGGGAATTAAGTGTATTCACACGGCCAGAGGACAGGCAAGTTTACTCCTTGTGGCATGTGGAAAGTAGGTAGCGCCGAGCTCAGTTTCAAGGCGGGCTGCATGCACAAGTGCTTGACAGGACTCAGGGTCTGGGACTTTCTCCGGTGTTCCTGGCCCAGGGAGCTGGCAGGAGGGCTCACCCCAGGTTGGCTGAGGAGAACTTGATTGCTGGCAGTGCAGCTCTGGAGAGAGGGCTCAGGACTCGGGGTGTCTGCTTCTGTCTCTGCCTTCGGTGACTTTACCTCAGTTTCTTAGAAATGGGCCTGGGAGAGGGGGTGCATTTACTCAGGAAAGCTGGCAAATACTCCAAATCTGAGTTCCCTTCTTGGCCCCAGGCACCTCTCCTTGAAAGCCAATTAGCTCAAGGGCCAGGCAGAGGAAGTCCAGGCCTGGGGCATTTGCCTTCAGATTTGGGTGGAGGGGGTGTGAAGACAAATTGGAGTCCTCAAATGTGGAGTCATTTGTTTGCTTTTCCTTTATAGAGGGAACTTTGGTTTACAACCTGTGTATGATTCAGGGGAGTAGGGTCACATTTCCTCAGATGCACACCAGGGTACCAACCAAATACCCTTAGTTCTTTACCATAGACCACTGTGCCCCTCCCCTTTTGTTCGCAAGTCTACCCTTCCTCCAGTAGCCTCAATTCTGCAGTCATCTTCCTAGGGTTTATTTGTCTTAGCTGTCAATTCCTTTGTGGGTTTGTTGTTGCTTGTTGATTTTTTTCTATATTTCACATGAGTGAGATTATCTGATGTTTGTCTTTCTCCTTCTGACTTATTTAACTTAGCATCACCCACTCCAGTTCCATCCATGTTTTCCTGGAGCCATTTTTAAGATTGGTTGGAAAATATTGGCAGTCACAGAGAGCTTTTTTCCCCAAATAGTTGGTGTTTTATTGTAACAGACTGCTCATTACACTCTCACTATCCATTCTTTCTTCTTAATATTAAAATCCTGGGCTTTCAGGATGACAATGTATTCAACTAAAAGACTACTTTTTCTAGCCTCCCATTCAGCTACAGGTGATCAATGAGATCTAAGTATCAGTTACTGGGTAGAATTTCTGTGAAATCTCAAATGGACTTGATTTGATTAGGATGTTTTTTCCCAGTATCTTTCTTTTCTTCTTTTCTTCTTCTTTCTAACTGGAACACAGATGTAATGGCTGGAGCACCAGCATCAATTTTGGACCATCACAAAATTTATGTCCCAATGTACTGGTGCTAAAATTTTCTCAGAGATGTTAGACCATTTGCCCAAGGTCATTGAGCTAGAAGATAGCAGGAGGAGTGTTGGCTGCCAGCCGCAAGGTACGAGAAATGAATTGATGAGAAGAGATTGCCCAGCCACAGCCGGGGGTCAAATGGAGATAAGGACCATGAGACAACTTTATTAACAAAAGAAAGAGGTATTTATAGGGACACAGGGTGAGGGCCTGTTGAATACCAAAGAAGACAAACAAACCTGAGAGACAATTAACATTCTAAAGTCTAAGAGTAATTGAAGAAGGGGGAGTGTAGGCAGGTGGTCGCTAGCTCTGATTTTGGGAGCCAGGCGGCTCCACTGCAGTCTCAGAAGGTCATTGTAGTAAATCGTCCCAAGTTTTCTTAGGGACGGTTAATGAGAGAGGTTTTCCTTATTCATTTGCAATGATCTTTCTGGTTTGCAAATGGCACACAGCAGAGGAGGATTCTAACTCAGATCTACTGGCATTCCAAAGTTTGCCTTTCTCTGTGATATGCTGTCTTTAGACAGAGGTAGGGAAATCCAGGTAGGGCTGATGTAGGTTTAGGCACATTCCCATAGGTTCAGAGAAGCAGATTCCTAGATTGACACTCATAGGACCTCAGAGAGACCCAAACACACATGGATATGTGGATTCTATTCTGTGAGAGGTGATCCTCAATGTCTGCTATAGAGCACCCCATCTTTCACTGAGCACTGTACCACCCAAATAAAAGGTTACATCTCACAGTTTTCCTGGCATCTATGACCAAATAACTGATTTCCACCCAGAAGGGTGTGAGAGAGCTTGGCATTGTTATTCTAGCACACCCCAGGAGGCACCATTCACAATGTGAGTAAGCTAAAGGTAGAGCAGATCTGACAACCCCCACTTTGAGCCCCAAACCCTTCTTCTGCTCCTGAGAGATTAGGGTTGAGCTGACAATGGCCAGACTGTACATGACAATAGTCTCTGGTCTACAACCTCTGTGACAACTGGCCCAGAGGATCAAGACTCCATCAGTGAGTGCTTTCTTTGATACTATGGAATGGCCATATACCCAGGGCTGTTAGTGAGAAGCATATCACACACACACACACACACACACACACACACACACACACACATACACACACTCCTAAGGAGCCTGTCTAGTCTCAGACCCAAGAGTCAAACTTCATCTATTTAAGCTTACTAATTTGGAATTTGTGCAAATTTGCCCTCCGGAGGTCTGGGCAAAAGGGTACATTTGCACTGGATTAAGAATCAGTTTGCTGAGGAGATTCATGTACCCTGGATTTTACTTATTTAAGCTAGAACTTTTAAGGTGCTTTAGCATCTTTCATTTGCATACCATGATTGATATGCTAATTAGAATAGACTGACCTATTCATTAATACTCAGAGCCTACTTAGTCTGGGAATTCTTGTAATACAAAAGAATAAAGTTGAATTTGGGCACACAGTGTTCAGAATCTTCATCAATTCTGACTGGACTCTCCCTAGTTGGGATAAACAAGTGAAATTCCCACTCTCTCTTGGGTATTTGCTTTATGTCCTATGTCATTTTGTCTCTGATTAGATATTGCTTTGGCCACACCGGGGTCCAGGAACACAGGATACCAAATATGTTTGGATGGGAATATTTAAGGACACATTGTTCATGTCCACATAAGACTCATTCTGGTCCCAAGGGTGCAGGACTTGAGTTTCCAGGTGGCTTCCATGTTACTCCTTCTGGCCCACAGGGGCAGAAGCTTCCTAGACCAAAATGGGCTTCTTAGACCACAACCTGCCTTCTGATCTGCAAGACACTCAGGGCAGGAATCTGGGCCAATCAACAGAACTGAGTGCCTTAGGTTTTGTGTCCTCCAATCTTGGAAGCCAGATCCTGATTTTCAGGGACCTTCTGCCATGCCTGAGAGAGTGGACAAAGGGAAAATGAGGCTCAGCAATCCTTCCCGGCCACCTCCGGGTAGCATGGAACTGTCTGGACCATGTGTCCCAGAAGTGAGCTCCTTTGGACATTCCTGCTCATGCCCCAGGCTCCCACACCCACTCACCCATTCACACATCCACCCACATAACATTCGCTAAGTGCCTGCTGCTTGGAAAGATATCATCTTGACCCTTGGGGAGTTCA
Source organism: Uropsilus gracilis (assembly GCA_004024945.1). Classification (NCBI taxonomy): domain Eukaryota; kingdom Metazoa; phylum Chordata; class Mammalia; order Eulipotyphla; family Talpidae; genus Uropsilus; species Uropsilus gracilis. The sequence goes on from PVHY01002543.1 coordinate 81,810, forward strand.
TGGTCTGTGATGCATCTGTGCAGGCAGGCATCTACATGACAATCATAATCCAGCATAATAAAAGCTGTAAAATGTGTACAAACGACCAGGGAAAGCAGAAGAGTGAGCAGACTCAGTGTGGTGGGGTGGGGGTGGGGTGGGGGGTGGGGAGCAGCCTTCATGAATATTAAGCTGATGGCTTGAAGAGCGCATACAGGGGAGTGGGTTTCCATTAGCTGGGAACATATTGGGGGAACACAGAGGCAAAGAGAGAGTTCAGAAAAATCATGTAACTTCGTGAGACAGGAGCAGAGGGCACGGAGGATGGAGCAGCAAGTGTAACTTGGGATTGTGCTGGGCATAACGCTGGGGGATCTGGGCTTTATTCTGAGGTCGGGAGCTCATCCAAAGCAGGGTCGTGAAGCCAAATGCCCACAGGGGCCAGAGGGTGATGTAAATCAGTGAGGAGGTTTAGGTGGGGATCAAAACACTGGGGGACACAGCCTCCCTGCAAAAGCAGAGGTCAACTGTTGCTATGTTAGGCCCCTCAGAGCAGTCAAGTTTCCATTCAGGAAGAAGCTGGGAACCCAGATATTTTTATATGTTAGGGATTATTGTAAGACATGCTGACTGAGTATACATGCGCCCGATGTGCTATCAGCTGCAGACCTCCAGCTTGTCACTCTGGCCATGAAACTCAACCTGAGATGGATGCAGTGAGACTGATGTTTCCGAAAGATGTCCCCACAGAGCTCCATGTGGTGTTTCTGCCCCAGCCTCTGCCAGCAAGACCCTTTCTCCACCTCTCCTTCTTGTTTCTTAGCCATGTGGTCGTTGCACCCCTCCCAGCCTCCCAGACCTTCCCCAGACCCTGCCCATCCCCTTCCTGCCTCCCAGACCCTGTCTACCTTCAAGAGCCTTCCCACCCCTCCCTGCCTCCCAGACCCTTTCCACCCCTCCCTGTCTCCCAGACCATGCCCAGCACCAGTCCCATCTCGCATGGGAGGAACTGAATGAGCAAGCCGGGCTTGAAATAGAGAGAGAAGCCCAGTGCTAAGGACACGAGAGAGCCATATTTATTTCACATGGACAAGCATGATTCCATCGCATGCCGAACATGAAAGCTCGCGTGAGGAAAGTACCCGTAACAGCGGAATTATGTGCTTCAGTCCACAGGGAGTGGGGACAGTCACAGATGTCACCCTTCAGGCAGAGCTGAGACCACGGGCTTTGAAATCTCCGGTTTATTTCATCATCAAACCCCGTCTCCTAGGCGAGACCAGGGAGCCCTCAGCCTCTGCAGTCTCTCGGTTAAGGTTGGGGGGGGAGGTGGGGGGACGAGCCTGGTCTCCCACAGGGCCGCTGCTGAGACCTCAGCTCCGAAGGGAGGTACATGCCACTCAGAATGAACAAGCCCCCTCAGGGGTGGGCGGTGACAGCAACAGCCTGCTGTGTTCACAGGACAGACCCCCACGGCCTACAACACCAGCACAACGGGGGGAGCGCCTCTCTCCTTCCAGCATTTCCCCAAGGCCTCCGAGGGGGCTGAAGGGAAATGATTTGGAATTGACCGAACACACCGGAACAGATCAGCTGGCCTGGACAGGCTGGGGAGAGCTAGTGGCCGGACTCCCCACCCCCTGGTCTCTTGGCCGTGGCTGCGGGGAGCCCTGGCTGGGGAAGGGGCTGCGGCCTGTCCGAGCAGGGGGAGGACTCTAGGCCCCCAGGGCAGATGGAGAAGGAGACAAGCAAAGAGCCCTGGCCCTGGCGAGGCCGGGCTCACTCCCACCGGAAGTCCTGGCCCACAGTTTCATAAAATTTGATATTATAAGGTCTATAAAACTCCCGGAGCTGGTCAATCACCTCAGGGTCGATCTGGACGTGAGTTCTGCCTTTCGATTTGCCCAGGCATCGAGGCAGGAGGCTGGACTCCGTTTTTTTCAAGCAGGGGAAACCTTTGGTCTTGTTGAAGTAGAAGTGCTTGTCCGTGATGAACCTCTTGATGCCCAGGAAGTCCTGCACGCGCCCCATCTCGCCCGCCGGGTCGGTGATGAGCCGCTCACCGCTGACGAAGTGGATCTGCGCCAGCGGGAAGTAGCGCAGCCAGCTCTCCAGGTGCAGCGCGTACATGCCGATGCGGATGGCGTTCCACGACACGTCCACCTGGCCCAGTGTGCGGTTGCGGAATGACAGGCCCTCGAAAGTCGGGATGTCCGGCTTCTTGGAGAGCGTCTGGGTGTAGTCGGAGATGGCGCGCGTCACGGGGTTGCGCACCACTACGATCAGCTTCGTGTCGCGGGACATGTTGAAGATCCGCCGAGGGGCCTCTTGAGTGACGAAGTAGCTGGGTGTCTTCTCTAGCGTGATCTGGCTCTCCAGGGTCCGAGGCATCAGACTCCTGTGGGTAGAAGAAACGCAGCGTCAGGGATCCCCGGCTCCTGGGAGGTCATTTCCCTCTGTCCAGCCAGGTGATGGAGCCCCGTTCACTCCCCCACCCCCACCCCCAATCTGTGGTCTCAGAGGGTTACTCCTACTTGGTGGGGAAGCTACTGTGAGATCTAGTCTCTGAGCAAGTCTGATGTTTATAATACAGACTTGTCTAGAATCAGGATGCTGGCATTCGACTTCAGGGAGGAACCTGCTTGCTGAATGCTGGTTGGTTTTATTTTATTTCAATTTTCAAAATTTAGTTTACACTGTTCTCTACCCCGGGGTTGTCCCACCACCTTATCACAGGTGAACCATCATCTTGGTCTTTGTGCCCTTCCCACTCCAGGATTCCCCCTACCCCCTCTCATGCTCATGCTTCAGTTTTGGTGAGAGTAAGTTTTACATTTTTCTTGTCTGTTTGTCTGGGACACTTTTACACTGCTGCTGGGGACGCACACTGGTCCAGCCACTGTAGGAAGTTGTGTGGAGGACCCTCAAACTTCTGAAAATGGAACTCCCATTCGATCCAGCAACCCCACTGCGAGGAATCTACCCAAAGGTTACAAAAACCCTAATCCAGAAAGACACCCATACCTGGATGCTTATTGCAGCGCTATTTACAATAGCCAGAATATGAAAGCCACCCAAATGCCCCCAAATAGACGAGTGGTACAGTAAGTTGTGGTATATGTACGCGATGGTTAATTTTGAACCAAATCTTTAACAGGTTTGCTCGAGACAAAACCACCTAGGTGTCCCTCTGTATGGGTTAAAAAGAATGACAGACCAGCCAGTTAATAGAATTGGGTAGAGCTGCATGTACTAAGGTGGGATGATTTCCGAGACAGTTAAACGTAAAGGGGAAAGCCGCACAGGCTCGTCTCAGGAAGGACGCAGGAGAAGGCGTGAAAGCAATTGCTTCTGAGGCGGGCGCTTGAGATGGGAGCAGGGCCAGGAGGTCAGGGATAAATGAGAATCGCTTTCATTGTAAACCTTTTATGCTGCTTGAAACATTTAATGCGTTTATTACATATTCAGAAAAGTACAAAGGAAACCAGCAAGTATTGTTCTGGCAAAAGATACTTCAACTAAATTAAGGCAATCTTTTTTGGGGAAAAGGCTGGTTAGGTAGGATGAGTAAGTAGTGTAGAAATGAATTCTGATCTCTTTACCTGCTTCAACACATGTGAAATATTGCCTTGGTAGAAGCTTGAGATTACCAAGATTCCAGACTGACCAGTAACTCAGTCCAAAGCCTGGTGGGAGACCTCTTACTCTTAGGGTCACTGGCAGAAAACATCTCTTCTTGAGACACAAAGGGATGATGGTGGGAAGGACTGAAATCTCTTTCCCACATGTGTTTTGGGTCCAGAAGGACAGAGGCACCATTAGCTTCTCTTTGAGGTCACACTCTATATTAAACTGGTTTTTCTTAATCCTGGATGCATATTAGACCACCCAAGGAGTACAAAGGTCCAGATGACTACACCCCATCCACAAACGACATTTGGGAGTGGGAGCTTTGAAAAAGTTCCTCTGATGATGCTAACATGAAGGCAGAGTTAAGAACCAGTGCTAGTTTGCTCATTCCTAATACCCACCGCAAAGCATTCATCTTCACCTTCCTGTGGAATGTAGACTCCTGGTTCATAGTCTCCTTCCCAGCTCCCATCATCATCTCTACCCAACAACCTTGCTTCACACATGACTTTGAGCAACTGTATCCATTTTTTCTTCCCATGCAGCATCTCTTCCTCATGGTCATGGAACTTGGATCTTGTCGTTAGAACTGTCCTAATTCTGAAGTGGTTCACTCTGACATTCCACATTAGCAATGTATAGTGGATTAAGTGGTGTCCCTCCAAGAGTTCTGTCCATTTAGAACCTATGAATATGAATTTATTTGGGGGCTGAAGGGGTCTATTCAAATATAAGTCAGTTAGGTATCTTGGGATGAATCAGGGATTAGGGTGAGCCCTAGACCAACAAGAGTGTCTTTAGAAGTGACGAGAAGGGAAGCAGAGACTCAGAGAAGGCAGAGCATGGAGGATATATCTATCAGTCAAGAAATGCCAAGAATTATTGGCAGTCAGCAGAAGTTAGAAAAGAAACATCAGCATATTCTTTCTCAAAGTCTCCTGAAGGAAATAATTTTACTGACAATTTGGTCCAAGACTCTTGGCCACCAAACTGTGGAAGAAGAAATTTCTGTTGTTGTAAGCCATCCAGTTTGTGGTCATTTGTTATGACAGCCAGAAGAAATTAATATAGGTGACAACCTTGTTTCTTCCCATCTTTACTAAGTCTCAATCTACCTGCTCTCCACACCCATTTCTGAGTCTCTTGATTGTACTTTTCTCTATACCAATCATTTCAATAGCTCTGATGTCATCTTTTTCATTGCCTATTTCCTTGAACTGCTTGCTCTCTAGTAATGTTCCCCCCCACCCTTTCACCCTCTCCATCTTTAGGTTGCCAAACAGCAAAATGAGCAACAGAGAAAACTGCTGACCCTGATAACTGGGCCCTTTATACATCGATCACTTCTAGCTTCAAGGGAGATCTCAGTGCTATGAAATAGTCTTTTCTATTTGTCTTTACAGGCTTCCTTGCAATCTTCATAGGAAATGTTCCACTTTTCTCATCATAAGCTTTGAACTCTCTTCCTGTACAACCTAACACACAGCTCTTCTCTCCCTGTACCTAAAAAGATAACTTGTCACCCCTTAACTCCTTCAATCATCCTCTCCTTTTCTTGAAACTGCTATATGCACCCCTCCTGCCAGTCTCAGAAAGCAAGGTAGGTAGGGGCTCACCTGTGCTCTCACATCTTTCCCTACTACCCCCTCCCACACCTGACCATTATCCCCTTAAAACAGCAAATTCATTGTGCAACTGATTCACTGGTAGAACTAATCTATTGCTTTAGGACCAAGGGATACAATGGACTTCTGTGAGTTGGACATTCTGTTAGTACTTATTAATATTGAAGTCATTCACTTTTAAAATAAGGTCATTATCATCAAACATTCAAAAGTGCACTCGAATAGAATTCTTTGGCTCTATTTTCTTAGAAATTTGGCTATTGTTTGATGATACTGGCACACAAAATGAGATATTGGTATTTATGATGAGTAGATGAAATTATACAAATGTCACTTCGAATTGAAACTTTTTAGGACTTTCCAAACTTCATGGGGGTTATTGATATAAAGTTGATCTGACAACCAATTAAACAGATTTCTTTGCAATGCACTAAGTCCTTTAATGCACTAAAAACTATTCAAGAGAGGAATTGGGGTACAGGTTTTCCCTAGTTTATTTCGCTAGGGAGCTACAAACTTTTGCCAGGAGCTCCGATGAACACCGCTTTTTCTGGCCCATTCCAAACAGCTTCAGAGTATCAATCAATCCCCTGGATGTTCATTCACATCAAGCTTCATCTTCTGAATTCCTAATTGGCATATCAGCTGCAAAGAAATTACAACTACTAGGAAGATCCAAATACCAGACTGTAAATAGCGTCATACACACAATGCTACCCTGTGGTGCAAATGACTGTTTATGCACTTCAAATACTCTCTATCCCAGCCACAGTCACCCCTACCTGTTTATATCCCCTTAGCTCTTTGACAGAGAACATTGATGCCCTATGTGATGATAATGTGCTAGTGATTACAGATACATGTATACCCATATTCATGTATAATACACATGCATGAATTACACATGTTACATATATCATACATACATTTTGTACATTCTATCTATCTATCTATCTATCTATCTATCTCTCTCTCTCTCTCTCTATCTATCTATCTATCTATCTATCTATCTATCTATCTATCTATCTATCTATCTATCTATCTATCTATCTATCTATCTATCTATCTATCTATCTATCTATCATCTATTTCCTGCTCTATGCACATGTGTGGGGAGTGGAGGCAGCATCAGACTTTTCCTGAAGGCTCATTTTTCCTCCTTCTGTCACAGTTCCCATTTTGCTTACATGTTTCCAGCTGCTAACAAACAGCTGAGCTTTCCCTTCACCCTGCAACCCTCTGAAGTTCCAGCCTCCCTTCTTCTCTATGTAACTCTGCAAGAATTCCTGAAAGAATAGTCAAACACTCCATTTGGATTTCCCTCACATCTGTTATTTTTATCTGCTCAGCAACAATTTTCCCTGCATCTGGTAACAGCTCCGAGATCTTCCTTTGAGGCACTAACCACTTCTGCTTTAGATAAAATTTTAGCAGATCGGTTGGGCACATGAGTGAAGTTAGGCCAATCAGGGCCAATTGTGTCATAGAGATGAAAAATGCCTCTTGAGGACTGAAATGTTTGGACTGAATCTTTCAACCAGACCAAGGAGCCTGAAAGAAGCCCTCATCAGCTTCTGGTGCCAAGTCCCTTCTTGATTCTTGCTATTTCTAAGACCTCATGCTTTTACTTTCCTCAGTTCTATGCGTTGTTACATACCCTTTCAATAAATATTCCCAATAAGTTCATCAGAACTGGTTTCTGTTGCTTTCCACCCACCTACTCTAAACTACCCTTTACCACCTGGAAAACCATGTGGAAACCATGATCACCCACTCGATTATAAACACCATGAGGCCAGGGCAGGATTGGACCTTATTTGCACCTGTACCTCCAGAGTCTGCCATGTTGAGTGTACTTGTGCCCTCGGTATTCTTCGAGTGAGGTCAACCACCTGTCTAATCCAGTACTACCTGCAAGTGTATCCATCCCTTTTCGAGTTCTCAGTTCTCTCCAAAGCATCCTGGATCCTCCCACAGGTCTCTCTCTCACTCCTCTTCATTTTGCATGATCTTCCTGGGTGATGACCTCATTCCTTTCCAATCTTTACCACCCCCGGGGGCTGCTGACTTAAACATCTGTGACTGCAGAGCCAACTTGAAACTCTTTCATGTTCTAGACTGGATGTCTCACCTCTCCAACGGAACTTGGCACTTTCCTCCCCTAACTTACTTCTCTGTTTCTCCTGTTTGTGCTGGTGCTGCCACCCCAAACTTGCTCACAAAGCAGGAAACCCTCAGTGTCACTCTTGACTCCTTTTTGCATCAAAGTCTTTATTGTGGTGAGTACTCACCTCCCACTTCTCTCCCAGCCCACTCACACATCCCACCTCCGCCTTGCACCTCCTCCTCCTCATCTATACTAGACAACACATTTCTCTCTGCCACCCATGCATCACTCTCTTCTTCCTTTCAATCTATTCTGTGTCCACCAGGAAAATCTTTCTCAAACATGTCCAATTTTTTTTTCTCTTTTTTAGGGGGGAACACAAAGGACTCCCCTTACCACAAGTGATGCAGTTGAGTTTCCTATTTAGGGAAACTGCAGGATCAGTATATGAAATGTGCTGGATGTGCCTTGACCTGGGAAAACACCTACAGGACCACAGTACCTTCCCTGCCAGGTAAGGACATAACCTTGCCAATCTTGTCAGCCATTATCCCTTTGCATAAAGCCCATATCTTTGATTTGGTCCTCAAGGCCCAGCTGATCTTTCCAGAATTAATCCCTTGCCCCTTACTGGTGACCTGCTATCCATGCCATCCTAAACACAATCTCTGTCCCCACCCCCTCAAACAGGTCATGGCCTCTTATGTGTTCTACCTGTGCTGAGCTTCTTGTTTACCTTTTTAAGACTGGATCATCTTCCTTGTTCATTCTGGTCAATTCTGCACCAAGTCCAAGGTTATATACCCTCTGCAAACAGTTTTCTTGGTATTTTGTGCATCCATTTCTGGGGTCCCTCACACGACTGTGGGAACTTACTCTAGCCTATGGGTGGAACTTATTAGATGGGCCTCCAAGTTTTACCAGTAAGTTGTCAACAACTTAGGTATGGTTCTCATCCATATCTGCCTTCTGGCACACTGATCACAGATTCAGTGTCCGAGACAGGTGCCAACGGAGACGTTACGTGGCATACCCAGGAGTGACTTTAATTGAGGAAGCCCCATCTTTCCTTGACACCCTGACCTTGGGTGGAGGAAGGTATCAGCAGACAATCCTGGGGAGGAGAGAGCGCTGTGTTATTTCTAAGATTGCAGCCCCAAGCTGGCTGCGGTGGTGCGCAGCTTTAATCCCGAGCCTAAAACGGGAGGCTGAGACTGGAAATCGCTTGAGTCTACAGGTTCGAGATCCACCCGGGGCAACATAGCGAGACCTAGTCTCAAAAAATAGCTGGGCGTGGTGGTGTGCATCTGTAATCCCAGCTACCTGGGAGGCTGAGGCTGGGGATCGCTTGAGTCCATGGTACCCCAGGCATCAAGAGTCTGTGCTTCCCTGGGCAACATAGTGAGACCTAGCCTCAAAAGAAAAGATTACAGCCTCAGGTGCTCACATTCCAAGATTGAAGGGATGCCAAACATTGCTTCTACCCAAACCTCCAAAGGTGGGAGAAGAACATATCTCATGCCGTTTCTGTCTTGCTGTCTGCACGCTGGCCTTTGCCCAAGGCTCCCTCTGGTGCTGAGGTCCACAGTGGGGCCCCCTGGAGTCCCTCTCCGGAGACAGAAAGCACCTGGGCTCCAGGCCTCACTAATTAAATTTGAATATCTTAGGGCAGGGGTCCGGGTAGCCACAATTTTGTTAAACAGCTTAACAATACCCACAGCCCTCGGACCAACTTGGGTAGCCACAATTTTAAAACTCCCCAGATGACCCCATGGGCTAGCAGGGCTAAGACATCGAGTCCAGGATTGCATGTTCCTTTAGTCACAGAGCTTAGTAGGGTGGCTCACGAGTGTCATGAGTGTTTATATGGCATGAAGAATGTACCAGTTCCCCCCCCCCCCCATGCATTCACTGGATTTGGAGCACCCAGGCCAGGAATTCACATTTTCAGCAAGCTCCCCTCCAACCCCCTGTAATTCCTAGGCTCAGAGAAGCTTGGGAGGGCATCCTGAATAAGTCCCTCCTAAGTACTACAGGGGCACTCTTTACACATGTGTGTGCAAGCACATGTGTCTGGGTACAGGCACTGATGTCTCTGCCTGTCCCCCCAGCATGGCGGATTGTAAGTTCTGAGAGAATAAGGTCGTTCCCATCTGGATCCTCAGCATCTAGCAGATCAATGCCAGCCACGTTTCCCGCGCAGGGAAAAAAGACCAGACCTGGAAACAAGAGGAAGAAGAATAGTCATGGAGTTTCTGTATTTGCGGAAGTCTGATTTTTCCCTCGGGGAGAGATGTTAGTGGCAGGAAGCTCCATGAATATTCTTTTTCCTCGTTGTTTCCAGGTGGAAGCCTGGTCTTTTTTCTCTGGGTGGGAGAAATGTGGCTGGCATTAGTCTGCTTGGTGCTGAGGAGCCTTAGTGGAAGTAAGCCAGAGAGGAAAAGAGAATATGGAATGGCCTCACTTATATGAGGGACTTAGGAAAAACAAACGAATGGCCAAGAAACATATAAAATTGTCAAAAATATAGAACTGAGACATAGAGCAAGAGGGGGTAGGAGGAAGAAAACGGGGGAGGGGGAGGGCACCAAAGACAGATCTTTCACGGATGATAAGGTGGTGGGAGAACCTTGGGGTAGACAATGATGTAATATATATAGATATATAGATAGATACATAGATAGATCTATATAGATCTATATAGATATATAATCAGGCTTCTAACCAACGCAACCAAAGAGAAAAGAAAAAGGAAATCTAAATGCCCTTCTTCCCGCTGGAGACCTCTGGAAATGACAACTGCGTCCTGATAGGGAAGACAGTGGCCTCCGTCTGCCCGGTCCTCATGTTGGCCGCCTGTGTGCGTCCGGCGTGGGAGCCGGATGCATCCGCGTGCTGGAACCTCGAGCGCAGGCCCGGAGCGCTGGCACCGGGGTTCTCCGGAAGAGTTCCTTTTCTGCTCAGTCTCAGCGTGTCTGTCTGTATGCTGGGCAAGGCTGGCTGCCTGAGGCCTCTGGTGATTTATTAGCTCCTGACAGAGCAACGAGGCTCCTTGAAAACCGTAGCAGTCTCCAGAGGGATAATTAGGAGGCAAAGAGGAGGGAAAAGGTTTAAACCGGTTCTCAAAACTACGCCTAGGGAACCCCGTGCGGGAGCACGGCGCCTGTGGTCACTACGCCTGGGTGAGCAGCAAATGCGTCCAGTCAGGCAATGCGGGGCTGCTCCTGTACAAGTCCACAGACTCAAATCCTGTCATGTGACCCGGAGCCAAGGACTAAGTCCCAGCTTGAGCTCTGTTAATTCTTCATGGCTCGCAGAATAACATCTTTAAGGGAAATTATGTCAGATTGGGCTCTCAAGAATTCTTCCTCCAAGACAGTATTCTCCATGCCAAGGGATGCTAGAGTGTACATCTCTGGATGAAGCCTGCACAACCTGTCACACAAGATGTTTTCATCTCAGCAAGCAACTTATTGTCACTTCCACCAGGGAGCCTTCCCTGATTGCCCTTAGAGCTCCCTTCTAGGAAGGATCAGGCAGTTGTTACTCTTTGGTCACTGTAGTTGTCTTCTGTTTTTGTTTTCACATATTATCTTTGTCTTCCACACTCATTACCATATAGTGTAAGGTCACAGGAGGTAAGGCTTACGACTATCATGGAGGGAGAGACCTTCAGAGAAACAGGTCACTGATTCCTTATGTAAATTTCAGAGTGTAATTACATGGACCTAGATGGAAGAGCCCGTTGCATACTTAGGTTACACACACTGTCATGTGTACTCTTTTTTTTTTTTTTTTTTTTTTTTTTTTTTGAGACTAGGTCTCGCTATTTTTGCTCGTGGAACCGCAGGCTCTCGTTGCCCGGGGTGGGCCACAGACTCAAGCAATCCCCGGCCTCAGCTTCCCAGGTAGCTGGGATCACATGTATTCTTGACCAAAATGTTCTTTTGCGTCCCATGGCTGTACTGACAATGCCTATCCTATGCCTGGTACACGCTCGTACATTCATTCATCGAACAGGCCTTTATTAGCACCTTCTGTATCCCAGGGGTAAAATGGTAAGTACCATGTGTGTAGATTTTGTCCCTAAGGAGCTAACAGCCTGATCTACTTTACCTAGTGTGGGAGATTGCACCTGACCTTGGCTTCCTACAAGCACCAGTGGCTCCCTCCCACCCTGGCTGCAAGTGCTATGTGCCTAAACCTGTTTCCCTTGGTCACCAAGGCTCCCAGATGCTGGGCTGTTTTGCCACACAATTCACGTAAGCAACTGGCACCAAGTCCTGTGGCCTGGTGCCTCAGGAGTTTGACCATCTCCCACTCTCCTCTCTGCCCCATAAGAAGGGCAGCTGATGAGGTGTGTGTGTGTGTGGGGGGGTGGAGTCTCTCCCTGGCACATATTCCACAGGTGTATTCTGGAAAGTCCCTCAGGATAATGGTGAGAGACAGGAACTCCCCACTCCTGCCTGAGACCTAGCTTGCAAGCTTCCCCGATAAAAACCTGTCCTCTCCCCATATCCATGCTTAGTGGGACCGGCCCTGAGTCCTACTGTGGGGCTGACAGGGACCAGAAGGGACTCCCTCTTGTGTGATATTTCCATGTGGAGATGTTGAGGAGCTAATGGGACTATAGTGATGGGTTGCAAGCACGGGATTTGGAGCCAGAGGCCCGAGTGTGAGTTCTGTCACTTGCTAAGTGTAAGGAATGGTCACACAGCTTGCTCTCTGCACGGAGTCCCCCACATCACCCACGCTGTCACAAATGGCAGCATTTCCTCCTTTTTATGACTGAGTAAATAAGCCCGGCACAGTAAGACAAATACTGCAGGGTTTTGCTTACACATGGAGTTGATATGTTGAACTTACAAAACCTGAGGTAGAATGCGGCTAGTCAGGACTGGGGGCGGGGGGGAGCAGGGGGCCGAGGGAAATGGAGGCTCATCTGAGCTTTAAGATGAGAGGGTTCTGGGGAGCCAGGGTACAATCTGGTGACTACAGTTAACAGTACTAACGATATGCTTGAAATCTGCCAAGAGAGGCAAGCATAACCCTCCCACCCCCTCCACACATGATAGCTATGTGAGGTGATGGATGTGTTAATTAACTTGATTGTGGTAATCATTTCACCATGCATAAGTATATTAAATTATTATCTTGTGTGTCTTAAAACAGAAAGGAACGGGCCTGCATCATGCCAGCCACACATGGGGCCTGCTGTTCTGAATCAAATGTTTGTATTTCCCACTCCCCCAAGTTTCTCTGAAGTCTAACTCACAGCAAGATGGTATTGGAGGGGGGGAAGTGGGAGGGTGATTAGGTCATATGGGTGGGGCCCTCAGGAATGAACTAGGTGCCCTTGTAAGAACTGTCTGTCTCTCCTTCTCTGCCACCTGAGGACACAGCAAGATGACCACCCGGAGCCAAGACACCCAGCATCTTGATCTTGGACTTCCAGCCTCCAGACAGTGAGCAATAATTTTTTGTTGTTTACGCTGCCCAGGCCGTGGCGTTTTTTCAGAGCTGCCTGAGCTAATTAGACACAGTCATTGACGCCCTGGACGTCAAAAACCAACAGCTCACACCTGGGCCATGTCTGGGGGCCAGGTGTGGTTCTCGGCTCTGTGCCTAAACCACCTCCCTCCTTCGCATTAACTCTACAAAGCAGCACTCTCAGCATTCGTGCTCATGGGTAGAGGAAAGTGGGACACCGAGAAATAAAATCAATCGCCAAAGCAACACAGCAAGTAACAAAATCTGGATTCAAGTGTGACTCTAGCACTGGAAGAAAACGTGAGAATATAAAATTAATCTTGGCAAGAGGACAGCTTTCTAAGCATAAGACAAAAATCATGAAGGGAAAACTGAAAAGTTTGACTACATTAAAAATGTAGGTCTCTGGAATAGAAAAATACCATAAATAATATAAAAGGAAAATGACTAAATGGAAAAATATTTGCACAGAGAAACAAAGAGATAACTTCATATCTATTTTTTAACATATCTATGTCTGTGTTTTATTTTTTTCAAAGTTCCTTCAAATCAATAAGAAAAAGAGAATCAACTGGTAGAATAAAGTAACAGGCCAAAGAAGAGTTCATTGAAAAGAGTCACAGGTGGAAAATAAATATATAAAAGACAGTATCTCTCTAAAATTAAAGAAATGCAAATTAAATCCAGGATGAGATAATATTATAATCCTGTAAGACTGGAAAATTGTTTTTAAAAAATTTAACAGTTATAGCTGCCAGAGTGTAGGGAGTTAAGCCCTCTCCAGCATTGGTAGGTGTATAAATCTTGCCATCTTTAAGAGGGTAACTGGATATTATCTACCCAAAAGTAAAATGCACGGTCTTTAGCTCAGCAATTTCACTTCTGGAAATTTATTTATACAAGCATGCATGACCTGTGCAAAACTTCACTGCAGCATTTTTACCAGAGATGGGGAGATATGGACCTCCTCCTTCCACAGTGCATTTCTTTTTCTACAAGAAGGCTCCTTGGTTGTAGGATACATTTTTCAGCACTCCCTGAATCCAGGTGGAGACTCTGGCTGGTTCTTGCCATAGACAGTGAGTAAAAGTTCAGTATTACCTTCAGGTGCTTATGAAGGAGCTTATGAAGTCACTATGCCCTTTTGCTGTCTTTTCTGTCCATTAGCTAAATGCAGAGAATCCTAAGTTTCTAGAAGGCATCAGGTCCAAAAGGCAAAAAGGTCATGGAAAATCACTTGCAGTTAAGAAAATAATCCTTGGCATGATCATGAGCTAGAAATACATTTATCTCGGGGCGTACTTGTTATAGCAGCTAGCAGTAACAAGTGACTACTGAACTATATACACTAGTGTATATAGTGACTATATACACTAACTACTGAAATAGTGTATATAATAGAAAGAGACCAGAAACAACCTCCAAATTCATTAGCAGGAGACTGGTGCAATAAACCACAGTGAGGTCATCCAATAGATTATTGTATGTCCGTTAAAACCTGAGGTGGATTCTAGAGATAGTCTACAGAAAGAAGTCCCCGATATATAATTAAATGAAAAAAGCAAGTTGCAGAACAGAAGTTCAAGATGCTTGCATACAAGAGATACACCTATTTGTTAAGTGTGAATATGCACAAACCACTAAAAGGACACACAACGATGAAAGGATCCAGAGGAATCATGGCTGGACTTCTGTGTAGAATTCAACTTCATTTCTACCTTTCTGTCCTTACTAGATTTTTTTAATGTCCTTTGCCATGATCATACATTCTTTGTAGTAAGAAAAACAAGCTAAAAGGAAGCTGTGCTCTAAAGCCTCTGTAGATATTGCTTAGGAAGCAGACAGCGTGACTGGAGGGAGTTTTGTGGAAAGAGGGAGAAAACGTGTTTGAGAGAGCCGGGGTGCGGATTGGAAGCAAGGATGGGGAGCCTGAGAATGCACAGCTCCTTTCTCAGAAGCTGGCTCTGCAGGAAGGGCGGTGGAGGGTATAGAATGAATGGGTTTTGCTGCCCCACATAGAGCTCCAATATGTTTCCAGGCAACTAGACCTCAATTTCTCAGACACCATCTGCTGTTAGCCTGGCCTGACTATGGGGACACTGTCAGGGTACCTTCTGGGGGAAACTTGGAAATCTTTTCTGCTTTCTCTACCTGGGCTTAGCTTCCTCTTACACTGCACCTTACCCTCCCTTTCCCCAGGGAGCGGGTCCCTTAATTCTATAGTCCTTTCAATCCCAGGGGCTGTGGTGGGAGTCTTGTTGAAATGCAGACTCTGATTTGGGAAGGCTAAGAACTGGGTGGGACTCAGATTTTGCATTTCTAACCTTCTTCTCCATGAGGCTGACCTGCTGATCCACGGACCACACTTCGAGCAGCCAGGTTTCACAGCCATCCTGGTCATCCTGGCTCAGATTGTATAGAAGTAATGTTTTTTGCATTAAATGGAATTAACTAGTTGATGGGTGAAGAAGAACTGTGAATGCTGTGAACTCAGAAGACCCAGATTTGAGCTGTAGCTTTTTCTGTTTCTTGGCCTTGTGACTTTCACATGAGTTTCCTCGTTACAGCAGGTAGATGATAATGCATCCATCACTGGGCTGCGTAAACATGTGACCCCTTCAGCATCATGTCCATCCATGAATGGGCTCCTCTTTCTCTGCCTAGCATCCTCCTTTAGTTTGTCTTCTTCTCCCTCTTCATCCTCCTTCTTCACTCTCTTTTATGTAATTATTATTTAGATATAACATCAATATAATTGATAGAATTATTTAGATATAATTGACAAATAATTGATACATAATTAATTTCAGGTAGCCATTATGCCTTGGTGTGTATATTTATTATGAAATGATCAGCACTGTAATCTAGTTAACATAACCACACAGTTCCTTTATTCTTGCTCTCAAATATCCAGTGCAGGTTTGTTAATTCTAGTCCCATGCAGTAGAGTTTAAGTCTTTTTCATTGTCAAAAGACCATGGCTTCACCCTCTCTAGTTATAGTCCTAAATATTTCCATTTTCCCCTCAAAGTTCTTAAAATACAGTTCAGTGGCTCCACCTCCTCACCTCATATTTGTCCTCCACTTGTCACCTCTGCCTCCTGCCCCATCACCCCCACCATGGCTCTTTCTGAGCACACACCTGCCTGTATGCCCACCCATCTGGTCCGGTCTGGTCCCGTCCTACTGGGGCATCCAAGGCATTTGCTCATCCTCTATTTTGTGAGAAAGCAGTTTTCCCTGGACTTGGGGAGCGTATTGTCTTGGTCTCTCTTTTAACCTCTTTCTTGGCCTTTTTCCATGCACATATTTTTCCTCAACTGACTACTTACTGCCTCAGGCCTCAGTTCACAGCCCCACCACCAGCCATTGCCCGAGCAACACCCATGTCTAGTCTGTAACCAGATCTAACTGGGAAGCTGCTGCTCCGTCTCTCTCCTCCAGCATCGGTCCCAGCCTGCGAGGGAACCTCACGGCCTCCTCATTCGTAGACAGCCTCTGAGCCCTTCCCTGGCTAGGCTGCGTCTTCCGGTTTCCAAGCTCTACCAGGTCCCTCCTGTGCGATACTCCCCGGTGAAATCAACACGCCAGAGACAAGATGGCACCAGAGACAAGATGGTACCTGGGAACTCCCAGGTCTTACCAAGTCTCCCAAGTGGTGACTTGGGGGACCTTCACCCCTCGCTGAAGTCTCCTAAGCTAATCTAGGGGGAAAGTGGGCATAGCAACTTTAAGAGGAGCCTTCTACCCTCCCCCCAGTGGCTTGCCACTCCTACCCCTCCCGGCTCCTGTATGGAAAGTCCGCTCAGCTCCTGCAAGGTGGAATGGCAGAGTATCCGCAGGGACCTGCAGGGCACCCTCCAAAAGGTAAGGAACCTGAACAGGACGTTTATGGAGCCACGCTGGTGCCGGAGGAACCCACTGCCGCTTCTCTTCCCCACATGCGGCCGGAGAACACCTGGGATTGCAAGGCAGCTCCGCTGCGACTTCTGATTGCCAGCTGCAAGGGTGCCTTCTGCACAGCAAGTGACTGCCCTCCCCCTCTCCATAAGGATGGCATTGCAGGGCCTCTCCACCCCCTCCACATGACCACACCCTTCCTGCCGCTCTTGACAGGTGAGCCAGCATCACCCACAGAGACTGCAGGAGCCACTCTCTGCTCCCTGCCGCCAAACACGTCATGTCTTCCATGCTGACCAGCCTCCTGAGCGAGGATGCCATGGCTTGAAGCAGGGGCTTGTGAGCTCAGGGTCCCCACCATGGTGCGCCACTCCAACACTCCCTGCCTGCCCCCCTGCCTGCACCTGGATCTACTCCAAGGACCCGCAGGACCCCAGCAGTTCTGAGTAGTCTTCAGGCCTCTGCAGACCCCACAATAACGGGATGAGTTTGTTTGACTGAGTTTGTTTTTATTTTCTAACACCAAGTTTTACACTCAGCTCCAGAAGCCCCAGGGGGTACTAAGTTTTGCAGGTTGCACTCGGCCAGCCGCCCCCTTCCGCAGCTTAGCAGCGCCCCCTGGTGGGAGGTGATCCACGGCAGCTGTCGCGCGGACATCTGCTTGTCCCCCTGCTTTCCCCCTGTTGCCTCCCTGGGGAAAACGGACAGGAGTCTTCCCCATGGTGTGTCCTGTAGAGCAGCTCCATCAGGGTGCATGAAGCTCCCTGGAGGCTTTCTGAGCATTGCAGGGGACAAGGAGTGCCACGGGCAGTGCTGCCAGGCAACATTGTAGGAGGTCGGCGGCTCAGATAACACCCAGGCCTCCTCTGTGCCGGAAACCATGTGTGTGGCTGCTGGGTGACCGAGTGGCCAGGAATTCTGTGGGGTCTGAGGCCCACCTATCCTGGGGAGCCAGCCTGCCAGTCTGGATCCGGGCTGTGGTATAGAATGACCCAGCTCTGTGCTCCGACTCAGGGAGGCATTCAGAAAACTCATTGAGATGAACTAGTCCCCTCCGTGCTCCCGTCTCCTGCCTCGAGGTCCTCGTTGTCCTTTCGGCCTGGCACTCTTTGCCCCAGCTCCCCTATGATTCTGTCCTTCTCATCCTCAGGTCTCAGCTCAAATGTCACCTCTCTCAAATGTCACTCTAAATCCCATGGTTTCTCTCACAGCTCTAAGCACAATCTGTGCCAATCACACACACACACCTGCTTGTTTCTCTGTTACCTTTCCCTCCAATCTATCTGCAGACCCCCTCAGGAAGGGACAGTCCTGTCCTTCTCACTGTGCCATCTGTCACTGCAGCCAACAGAGTGACTCATGCTTGTTGGTGAGTCAATGAGGGAGGCATTATGTCAAGAAGAAGGACCCCTTGGGGAAGTAGCTTGAGTTCCCCAACTCAGGGAGTTGAGGGGTTCCCAAACACAGCCAGGCATCACCTATAGGGTGCAAAGGACTGATGGATGAAGTCCACATTTATTCTTCTTATCTGTTTATTTTAATGTATTTTCAGAAATTGGAACTAGGACATCAGCTTTCTTTAACAGACTTAACTGCTGGGGATGAAGCTTAAATAAGTATTGAGCATAGAAAATGTGAATTGACATGAAGACAAAGATTATGTAAGTAATAGTCCAAATGACACATGAATCTGATAAAGAAAAAAGGTGACTCTCAATGACCAAGGCTTGGGAGGCTCTGACTCAACAATGTTGGTAAAGCCTGTGGCACCTGCTTCTTCAATAGATAATGGCCACACTGTTTGCCAGTCCCTGTGTTAGACACTGAGGACAAGGATCTGAACAAAATAGATATTATGCTTGTCGTTATGGAGCCTCAGGTCTAGTGGAGAGACAATGGGAAACTAAATAAATACATAGTTAAAACTTGTGACTAAGAGGAAAAGAGAGCCAATGTAACAAGGGCGTTGAATGGTCAGCAAACTTCTGAAAAGGACATTTAGCTAAATGTCAAAGGTGAGCACTGGCTTGGGTGAAAGATCAGAGGGAGGATGACATGGAAAGACAACGGAATAAGACAAAAATGGGCAGGGATGAGCAAGATGATATTTCAGAGAATCTAAAGATGTATTAGCAAGCTGCCTGGCAGAGGGGAAAGCTAAATTAGTGACATAGTAAATAAAAATCAGAACAGACCTGAACCTGATCCTGAGTTCTTAACTTAAACAAGTAAAGGTTTGCAAGATTGAGTAGGTGAGACCAAAGGCCATGTGAATGACAGGGCAGTTTGGGGAAATGTATTGTTTGCAATGTTGTTGAAAAAGAAACTTAAAACCAATTGGACTGATCTAGAGGAAAACATTTCATCAAGGAGACATTTCCAGAGATAATGTTTCTTCATATGGCCAGTTAAGTTCAAACCAAATAAAACCCATATCCATGAATCCATCCACCCATCCATCCAACTCCATACATCCCATTATCCATCCATGCATGCATCCATCTGTCTACCCATCCACCCATCCATCCATCCTCCATCCATCCACCCATCCATCCATCCATCCATCCATCCATCCATCCATCCATCCATCCATCCATTTATTCATTCATCCATCACCTATCATCCATCTATCCATTCATTCATTCATGTATCCATCCTCTATCTATACAAACCTGAGTTTGTATAGTATAGAAACATTTAAAATTACATGTAAATGACAAAGTATTGAAATATCACAGGTATTCAGCATGGATAAAGCAAACAAAACCATTTTTCTAAAATTCAAGCCAGACAATAACTTTTTAGCTATATCACATGTCAGAAAAACACAGCTTCTCATCAGTTTTGTAGGGAAACATTCATGACTCCCAGTATTTAGAACTTAACAAATTTACTTATGAAGGCAAAGAAATGGCATTGGGCTATGTAACTGTATATGAAACATTCCCCCTTGTTCTCACAAAAGTTCCTTGACAAAAAGGGAAAAAAGCAAGAACCTGGGTCTGGGTTGAAAGAGTTGGAGATAGAAGTTGTGCTTAAATGACAGTGATTCAGAGTGAATGGAGTACTGAGTCCAAAGAGCTAATGCAGTTACTTTCTCCTTAAAAAGAAGATATAAAATTGGAATTTATATCTCAATAAACTTGAGGAATCAAATTTGATAAATCACACTTCAAAGCCCAGATTAAATGAGTGGATGGCAACAAGACTTTTGGTAGCAATCATCATGGAGTATAGACATGTCCAATTACAGTGAGTTATAATTACATATGGGCAGTCATATAATTGGAACACCTGAACTCATATAATGCTATAAACTGGTGTTACCTCAGTAAAAATTTATTTAAATGAATAAGTGAACAAGGGCTGAGAAATTGGCACTAAAGCAGGAAACAGACGGGGCAGAATAAAAAGCCCATGAAATTCTTTACCCAAAGGTACTGTTTACTTGTTTACTATATTAAAAAAAAAACATTCAAAATAAGGAATTAAAAACAGGACACATAGCTCCCAAAATACTGGACAATAACAAAGCAAAGAAAATGCAGTTCATGTTACAAAAGAGATAGGAAGGGAAAATGAAAAAAAAATAGCCAAAGTTGTTGAGGATGAACAGAGATATAGATCAAAATGGTGGATTCATATAAAAAAATTATTGGTCAGAGGGTAAATGCTATGATTTTTTATTTTTTTTATGGTTGAATTTTTTTTAATTAAAAAAATAATTTATTTATATATAAATTTCACATCATTTCAATTCCAGGGATTTACCTCCCCTCCCTTCCCATCCCCCCTTTTCCCTCCTGCCCATAGTTGTGTGCTTCAGTTTGGTGCTTAGCTTGTTTTGTCTTTTCCTCATGGCTTTTGTTTATTTTTTTTCATTATATCCCATATATTAGTGAAACCATTTGACTTCTGTCTTTCTCTTTTTGACTTGCTTCTGCTAGTATGATTTCTTCTAAGTACATCCATGTTGTCATAAAGTCGTCGAGTTTGTCATTCTTAATTGATGAGTAATATTCCACCGTGTATATAGACCACATTTTTTTCATCCAGTCCTCTGTTTTGGGGCACTTCGGTTGCTTCCATGTCCTTGCAATTATAAATAGTGCTGCGGTAAACATCCGAGCACAGGTGTCCCTTTGTACCCACATTGAGGTCTCTTTGGGGTAGATCCCCAAGAGAGCAATTGCTGGGTTAAATGGTAGTTCCATTTTCATTAATTTGAGGGTCCTCCACACAATGCTATGATTTTTTAAATGATATCGTTAAGACATCTCATTTTAAAATAAAACCTAGTCTATATTTGTGCTGACAGGACCAAGCTAGAACACAGGGACTGAAACATTTCATCAGAAAATGGAGAGGTTGAGATATATCAGGAAAATATCAGTCTAAAGAAAGCAAGTGTCATGATATTTATACCAGAAAAAGTAGAAGCCAAGGGAAAAGACATTAACTGAGACAAAGTGGCTCATTTAATATTGATAAAGGGTCGAACTCATAGTAAAATCTCTGAATAACAAGGTGCACCAAATGCAGGGTTCATCTCTACTCCCTCCTGCATCACCACTAAATTGGTCGAAAATGGACAAAAGGTAGAATGTCAAGATATGGAGAGGAAGGGTGAAGAGCTGGTGGCAGACAGTGAATAGAGAAATAGTTTTATAAGGAGGGAGGCTAACTTGTGTCAAGCATTGAACTTAGAAGACAAGTCACCCTGGGTGACTGCAGGGACAGGCGAATGTCACTGAAGAGAAGAAAGTGGATTCTGAATCTTCCACTTGCTGGAGGGCATGAGGTCCCGTGGCATCCGATGGGGTGAGAGGTGCTGGCAGAGACACAGTTGATGTTAGAGATCTTCAGAAAGAGTCACTGAATCTTCAGAGCCTCACCCATCCCTCCAGCCCAGCGTCACCCTCCTCCAATTAGGGCAGACATAGCGAACATTTTCGTTTGTGGCTACTACACCAGGCAGCCCCCAATGCTGGGCATGGTGATGAGCAGGCCCTTTCTATCTCAGGCCCACAGTGGCAGCTCTCTCCTGAGAAACTGACCAGTCCAAATCTTGAGTAATATCTACCAAACCATGAAGTATTGCCAAAAAAAGCTACCTTGTCCCGTTGAGATCTAGATTATCCCATCTAATGCAGAATCATAATCCAGCACAGAAATAGGTCAAAAGAAAAAAATGATCATCTCAACAGATTCCAAAAGGCACTTAGTAAATTTGGCATCATTACTAAGTAAGAAAAAACAATAACCTTCAGGAACCTTTAACATCTGTCTCAAAAGCACCAGTCTACTAGAGGATGAAATAGTATCAGTTGCTAACATCTATGGGGGGCTGTGTGGCAGGCACAATTCTAAACGCTTTCACAGGTATTATTCTATTTAAGCCCCATTACAGTATCATCAGGTATTAGCCCGATGGCTAGCCTTAGATGTTTGTCTTAGCTTTATTATTCACATAAGGGGGTTTGGCACAGAGAAGTTATCTCCTAAGGGTCTAAAGACCAGTGAAGACAGAACATAAACTGGAGGGTTTGATGCTCATGCCGATGCTGGTAACCTCCGGGCTATGAGGCTCATTAAGTTAGTCAAGACAAAGATGCCTGCTAACACAATATTAATACTCTTCTATAATTTATAGACAATCTAATTAAAACTTTAATAAATGGAAAGATAGGAAATTGTAATATTAGAAAGACATTCATTCCTCTCAAATAATTCTATAAATCAAATTTAATACCAATCTAAACCCCAAGAGGATTCTGAAAATTGAATTTGACATTACAGTTATGAAGTTTCTTTTGGATGAACAGATGAAAGATAAGGGTGAATGCATGGTACTAGGAGAGAAATTCATGAGGGAGCAATGTCACATAATTTATGTTATAAAGCTGTAATAATTAAAACAGCATGGTCTGACTCAGGAACAGGCAAGTGGATTAATAGAACAAAAAAATGAAATCAGAACTAGGTGTGACTATATAAAAAGCACATGATAAAGATGGCATTTAAAAATTCATCAGGAAGTTATGGAAATTGTCCCAATTTTTGTTGTCCCAATAATTGTTGGGACAGTTAGCTCACCATCTGGGAAAAATGCAGTTGGTTTTCCTCAACACACCTACATCAATATTAATTCAAATGAAGATGTAACAGTGTTAAAAAGATAGCAAAGTGGTCAAAGGTTAAAATATCAGTAAAATGTGTCTATATCCTTAAGAGTTAGGAAGACTTAATAACTACAAAGCCAAAGCATAAAAACTTTAAAGTTCTGAAAGATAAAAGTATCACTTATAAGGGGAAGTTAAATGCAAAATAGGAGTGATCCATATATAATAGAGAACATTTAATATCTTTATTAATTAGTTTTAATAAATCAATAAGAAGCATATCCCAGTAGAAAATTGAAAGAACAACACAAGTAGAAGCTATAAAATTGGGAAACTATTCAAATTCCCTTGCAATCAAAGGCAGAAATTAAATCCAAAGAAGACAGTATTTGACCTACCCCAAAGTTAAGAGATATTTGTGTTATCTGTGGTGCAGTGAAATGGTCACTCATACAATGCTCAGGTTGCAAATAAGTCTCACCTCTGTGGAGGGCACTCTTTAAAATTTATCCCGTTCAAATGCCAAGATATTTGCAGAAAGATGTACTTTATAAGGAAGCTCAACACAGTATTTTTTATTTAAAGTGGTTTAATAATCAAAAAACAACCTAAATGTACACAATAGGGTATTGATTAAATGATGGCATGTGCACTTAGTGAAATGCTATGCTGTGATTATAAATAACAGTTCAGAAAGTGTTTAAGACACAGGTAAAATGCTGGTATTAAATTGATGTGTTAAAAAGGAAGTTAGAAAATATATGTGCGCATGATAACTCATCTCTGTGTGTGTGTGTGTGCAATGGTGTGTGTACTAGGGTATCAAAAGGAAGGGCATAATTACCCCCAAGATATTCTGGTATCCTCCACCCCTTCCAACTGTATGTATAAAGATATGACCTGCTGTTCTTGATGATTTTTCTGAAAGATGTATAGAACAGCCTGTTCTTTGTTTGATATTCATACAAAACCCTTCAGCACTATGCTCCCAAAGCATTTATAAATTCTAAATAGGAAACTTCAGTACAGAACCAGAGTTCCATTTTCAGCCAAGCAACCTATAACAGCAACTTCAAAGAGAAAATAAGGTATAGATGCACAGAATATATTGGCTGATGCTTAAGACTGTGGTAGTGATGGGGGTGAGGGGGGGAGACTGCAAGGCCAAGGAATAGAAGGAAACTTGTTTTTCATTACATATTCCTGTTGCATCCTTTGACTTTTTTGTCAAGTGCATTTGTTTTTTCCAAATGAAGAGTGAAGAAGAGGAAAAATACAGCCTTTGAAGCCAGATGAATCTAAGTCTGAGTCCCTTTTTGCCACTTATTCATGTGTAGCTTTAGTGAAGTTACTAACTCTCTCCGAGTCTCAGTTTTCCTATTAAAGGAGAGACAATAAACTTACTTGGCAGCATTGTGAAGAGGATTAGAAATGATGTGAGAAAGTCTCTCATTGTTGCTTGGTGCATAGTAGGCACTTGCTAGCGATAGTTATTCTAATTAATCTTGTACCTGTCTGAGAGTATAGGTAGAGGTGAAGCAGAATGCAATTATCCCTGTTGGAACAGAGCCAAGATACCTGAGTCTTGCAAAACATGCTGTTGAATGTTCAATCAAGATATGTAAGTACATACACCGCAGAACATACCCAGTGCTTTCCCCCAGGGTTCGGGAAGCAAAATGCATTTTACCATGGCACATCTGCTCGTTTTTTAAAATTCCACAACTAATTAACTAGAATCCTCATCAGCAATCTCCATGTGGATTAACTAAACATGTCAGCAAAACCAGGCCCTTTTCTGTTAAACACAGGCAATTTCTTCTACCCACAATTGCCTCCAGCAAAACGCAGGCTGCCTGGGGAGCTGAACAGCAGACTAGGTCTAACTTTAACTTAACCCACTGGAAGGCACTTCTCATGGGACAGGTCAGTTTGATAGCTTTTTAGAACTAAGTAGGTACAATAATTTACTGATTAAACCCACAGATTCTGGAGCTGATCTGACCTAACTTGTAATTCAATTTGTCTAATTTTAACTGAGAAAACATGGGTAAATTATTAAGTTTCGATTTTCTCATCTGCTAAGTGGGACTAATTATGGTGCTTTACACATGAGATTACTCTAAGAATTGAGAGAGAAAATAGGTGAGAAAATATATTTTCATAGTGTCCAGTGCTTGGAAAGGTCTCAAAAAATGTCAGCAAAACAAACAAAAAGACATATGCTTTTGCCCTGGAAGATACAATGGACAGTCTTCCATGAAGAGAATGTAAAACGCTTTCTTTATGGAATTTTATATTGGCCAGTTGCAAGGTTGCCAAAAAAATAGTTGCAAAAGAACATTCACATTACCTTCTATGTCAAGTTTATGAATAATTTTTTCATTAAATAATCTCATACGGAAAATGTGGCAAACTCTTACAAGTATGATGGTCAAAAAACATTCCAATGCTTCAGAGAAAAAAAAAACAAACAAAAAAACCATGATTTTTCTCTAAGAAGAAAATCCTTAAAAAAAAAAAAACAACAAAACCAAGTGTAGTAATTACTATTGTTATCTAGTGGAATCGCTCACAGGCTAACATTTTTTTCAAGGGGTGGACTGTCAGATTAATTTCCCTATGAGTGAACTCAAGGCACTTATGTGAAAAGTGATTTTCAGATTAGCGGGTGGCGGGGGGGTTAAAGGAGAGGTGTCAGAAGACTCTTTTTCTGCTCTTTCTGATCAAGATGGCCATGGAAGAGCCATGAACTTTTCCTCATTTTCATTAAATCATTAAAGATTCAAGAATCCTTAAATGAAAGAATCTGGTCACTATTTAATTGCTATTTGTTGAGAAAAAACCTACAAACGGCCATTGTTCCAAAGACAGCTCTTTAGCTTGTCTTATTTTTATAGAAAGATCTTTGTCAAAGTCCATTATTTCCCAGAAAAAGATGATAAGCAGGTCTCCAAGTTGCCCTAGCTGTGGTACCAACCCCTCTGAGTGTGTAAAGCACAGCCCCAAGGAAAGTGTTCCTGTGTGACGAAAAACAGTCTGGGTGGTGATTCAGCTTCCACCACTGAGAAGTGGGGACACATGAAGCCAGGCACTCCACCCTCACTTTCCACACATATAAAATGGGCAAAGTCTATATTTCTGTGATGAACAATTTTAGGTGCCAACTTGACTGGCCTCAGGGAGGCCCAGAGAGCTGATAAAACATTCTTTCTGGGTGCTTCTGTGAGGGTATTTTTGGACAAGATCAGAATTTGATTTTGTAGACTGAGTAAAGAGATGTGCCCTCATCCATGTGGGAAGATACCATCCAATCCTTTGAGGTCTCATATGGAACAGGAAGATGAAGGAGGGGTGATTCACTCTTCATGTGCTGGGAAATCATTGGCATCCTATCTTCAGACATAAGCTCCCTGGTTCTCAGGCCTTTGGAACTGGGCTGAATTGCACCACCCATTTTCTTGGTTCTCCAGCTTGTAGACAACAGATTGCGGGACTTCTCAGCCTCTATAACCATGTGTGCCAATTCTTATAATAAATCTCCTCATACATAAAAATATGTATCTGTACATATCTATCTCTATTTATATCTTATTGGTTCCGTTTCTCTGGAGAACCCTAATACAATTTCTTACCGAGCTTCTTTGAGGATGAAATATAACGTACATAAAGTGTTAGTACAGTGCCCTGGATGTGAACAATAGAACTGCTGTTCTGTTGGGTCTCCCTTCCTACTTATTATCACTGCCACTATGTTTGATTTTGATTGTAATTTATCCCCCCCCCCTCCTCTTAAGAGTCAGATGTCATTGTTCTGTGCTCCTGCTTTGCCTGTTTCCAGGAAATACATGCATGTGTGTGTCCCAGTTTTTATAGATGAATTTTCATGTAGACGCCTCCGTGAGTGCCTAGATCATAAAGGAAGATGGGGCAATCTTGATTTTCATGATGCAATAGTTACAGTACAGTTTCATTAGCCAGTTCATTCAACATTTATTGTGAAGCGAACTCATTTGCACCATGCACTGTCCTTGGTGCAGAGAACGAATTTTTTTGCTTTAATTAAGGAGTTCATAATATTGCTGAGGAGACAAAAGCTACAGACCATAAGATGCTGAAGGTGAACATGTATTTAAGGTGTGATGAGAGCAAGTTAGGAGGCGACTCTGGCTCAGCTCCAGTGAGTGCAAAGGTGAGATGACTTCCCGTAGAGATGTTGAACTTGAAGAGTAAGAACTGGCTCAAAGGGTGGGGGAATGGGAGAACATTAGCAAGCATATTACATGAGCAACAAGTAGCATCTAAGGAAACTGGTAGCCCAGAAAGACAAGAACAAAAGATGAATATGAGGTAATGAGGGGGAATCTCCTGAAAAATTCCAGCTAGGGATTAAATTCAGAGCAGCTTAGGTATTTGACCTTTATCTGTTTGTAGATAGGTAGGTTATATAGCATGATTGTACACATGACCAGATTTATACTTTAGAGCAGGAACCAGAAACTCCAGTGCCTACAGGGGCCAGTCAGAGACATAAGTGAGTGAAGTCCATTGAGCTGTTTTTTGGCAAACTGGAGAGAATGCACTTTACCTTAAAAAGGCAGGCACTCCTCAGTTCTGGGAATTGCTGAGATGAAGGTTTGAATCTGGAAATGTGAGTTTTCAAGTGAAAGTCTCAATTTAAAATTTTATGATTTAAAGAGATACTATGTAGACAAAAAATTATATTTGTGGTATGAATATGGCCCGAGACCTCCACTATGCAACCTCAAAGGCAAAGCAGTGGAGAGAGTGGATGGGACAGATGCTAGAGGAAAGGAGACATATTTGGGAACTTTTCAACACAATAGAAATGATGAAGATTTGAAGTTACCATGTGGCTGGAGAGAGAGGGAATTAGACATCTATGTCACCATCCATAGGACTCTTTGACTTTTGGTCCAAATGGCTTAGGAAAGAAACCAAGATAGGAAAATGAAGTTCAGCAGGGTAGAGGGCAGGAATTAAAAATCAGTTCCAGTTTTATTAAGTTTCAGACCTGCTTGGACTATGAAGGAAATAACTCAGAGGAAGAATTGGGAGATTCAAGTGAATAGATCAGCAGAAATCTGGATGGTTAGATTTGGGAGGCGCAGCAAAGAAGAGGAATATGAAGCCAAGAGTCTGGAGGGGCTCCACTAGAAATAGGGCATGATGAGAGAATCCTTATCTTAAGCATACAAGCTTAAAGGGGGTGGAGAGCCAGACAGAAGACTCAGAAGAAACAGGATGTGAAAGGATGGGAAGCAGGAAACATGTGACTGGTTGTTCCCTAAAACCTCTTACCTCCTTCTGTCATACTAGAGCTTCTTATCTTAGTTGGGTACATGCTTACCCAGGTGAAGACCACCTTTCACAGCCTCCCTTGCAGCTAAATTTTGCCACAAGTTTAAATAAACCAGATGTGCTATGCCTCCATCCACCGCATCTTCCACACCTCCACCCTGCTTCCTGGTGAGCCACCTTGGACTATAGAGATAAGGACATGCCAAGGATAGCTGAGCAAAATGGGTGAAAGGGTGTGGGCTCCTGGTTGATATGGAATCAATTTGTCCTGAGCCTACTTGTTGCATAAGACATATATTAACTGCAGAATAAGAATTGTATAAACTTGTCTCATTAAATCAGCATTAATCTGATGAAATCTATAGTTTCACTAACACGATGATGAAATGGAGACCATTGGACAAGCAGGGACAAATGATTAGTGGTATCTAATGTTGTAGACAAGGCAAAGAAGTGTTTGAAAAATTGTCCTTGAGTTTACAAGACCATGGGCAACTTAGCAAGAAATGGTGATAAGAGCCTGGTTCCACTGGTGGGTTTGAATGAGAAAAAAAGTACAGTGAAGAAGCTGACACAGAGCTATAGATGTGAATGTAAGAAATGTATTTGGAAGAATGTGAGACCCCAGAGCAGGAAAGCTAGGTGGCAATGGGAAGGATGGTAGTAGATGGTGTGTTATCAAGGCTGCTATTGCTGTGGACAACTGTAGCATTGTGCTGCTGGGGAGGCTGGGGGGAGAGTGTGGAGTATACCTCTGAATGGAGAACAAGAAAAGTGGAGTATTATTTACCCACTGAGACGCTGTCTGTTACTGATAGAGAGCTGTCTCTCTGTGTCTGAACTGTCAGCAGTTGCCATGGTCGTGCTGCATCTCCTGAGCCACAGCATCCTGTGTGTGAGAATGAAGACCGAGTGACCTGGGCAGCCCCTATGGTGTCTGCCAAGGGAGCGGGCAAACATGTAAGTGGGTGTGTGGGCAACGGAAGGGCTTGAGGGAGCAAGGTGACCCACTGAAGGGCTGTTAATGGTGTGAAATGAAAGGTTTGAAATGATCATTACAAGAATGGGAGAGGGAGGCCACAAAGCATGCACAAAACCACTCAGATGCCAGGGGCTCTGCTGAAGGCTGTGACTCATAAGTCAAATATGGAATCAATGATGCTGCAGTAACACTTAGAAATGGGAGGCATGAAGCAGGGAAGTGGAAGGAGGGTGCAGCAAACGTCTCTTTGGTTCCTGAGTGGGGTTTTTCTTTTCCTGGGCAGATGTAGCACTTGCATCAAACCTGTGAGTGTGTTTTCTAACTGGGGTGTTTCTACCTGTGGTGCAGCACCAAGTGGGAGATGGGGAGACCTAACCCTGCTGCTTTCCGAGCAATCTGCCACATAACTGGGCGTACTGGGAGTTGGGTCTGACTGTGGTACTGGCTTCATGCAAAGATACCCATTCATCATGGTTTGGGTCAAATGTGGCTCCACAGGTAGGTCCTTTGGGCCCTGGTCCAGGGGAGTGAGGCAGATACACCCTTACTCCCTAAGCCCTCCTCAGCCACCCTCCCATGAAAAGGTTTCTATTAGTATCTGAGGAGGAAAAGCAAAGCTATGTTTCAGTTTGTTTATTGCTCTAAAGCATCTGCCACGTTGCCATGTTTTGCAGGGAAACTTGGCATCTCCTTTTCATAAACGGGCTGCTCTGGTTTCATTGAGCAGCACGCTGTGCCTGTAAGGGACACCCGGGGTGGTCTGGGGAGGATTTTGAGGAAGAAGCAATTGAGCCTCCAGGGTGATTTTGGCTTCGAAGATAATCTGCATGTTACTGCTCCCCTGTCAGTGATGTACATGTCGCTCAGTCTTGGGGTGTGGGGAGCCTGGGCCCCCATATGAGTGTGAGAGACTTATTTCTGATGATCTGGGTGTCAGAGATGAATGTGGTCAGAAATGGTCAATCCAAATCTGTGACCCCCAGCTTTTTGGCAGTCAGTGAGCCAAGAGGGTGACTTGGGGGGGGGGTGTCAGATCCCCTGGTCAGGGCTGTCCCCGAATCCCTCTCTTCTTCCTGAAACACTAGAGGGGAAGTTCCCAGCTTACCCCCCAGGTGAGGAGTGTGTCTGGTAAAGCCTAGGACAAAACCCACAGGAACACAAAATGGAAACTGAGCTAGTAGGAAGTGAGGTTGAGGGCAGGACCCTCAAGCTCCTCCTGGGGGGTGGGGAGTGCTCCCCTCCACTCTCTCTCCAGGGATCGTGAAGGGAGCTGGTTCTAGAGAGGCCCTGAGTGGGAAGCAGAGAGGTGGGAAAGCACCTCTCACGGGACCTCAAGTGAAGGAGGAAAAGCAGATGTTGGACTAAGGACAGGGTATCACAGAGGGGTGAAAAATACAGGGGTTCAGGGGTAAAAGTGGATCTGTCAGCAAGATATGATGGTCAAGGTCAATGTCTAGGTGGGATCAGATGCCACCTAACACTTATAGGGAGGTAAAAGTGACAGGGCAGCTGGGCATGGTAGCGCATGCCTGTAATCCCAGCTACCTGGGAGGCTGAGGCTAGGGATCACTTGAGTTCATGGGTTTGAGACAACCCTGGGCAAATAGCGAGACCTAGTCTCAAAAAAAAAAGTGACAAGGGTTTGTTTTTTTTTCTCTCCAATTTATAGATGCAAAAATGGAGTCTAGGGAAGATGTCTGAGGCCATCCAGCTCTAAGATGGCTTGAACCAGCCCTGTCTGACCCCAGAGCCTGCACTGGAGGACGATACCATGGGGTCTCTCCCTGGGGCCTGGGGAGACAAGAGAAAATGTCATCTGGGACAGCGGTCAGTGATACAGGGCATGGAGTCCCCTGCCACACTTGCACCCTAGCATGTTCTTGGGGGAAGTTAATTACCTTCCTGCTGCCTGAGTCTCTTATTTATAAAACAGAGGCGATCAGAGTAATCCTTCATAGGGCTGCTGCAAGGATTAGATGAGATAATAGGAGAAACTAGGGGCTAGCGGCCCTGAGAACAGCTGCTGACACGTGCGAGCACTGGCAGTGACAGCATCAGGATGCTTTCCTGCACCATGCAGCTCTCCCTCGCCCTCTGCCCCTGGGACTTGCCTGGAAAGGTGACCACATCCCCACCTGGGCCAGGACCCACCTCTTCTGCTTTAGAGAGAACAGTCTGGACATTATCTGCCTGCCTTTTCTCCACTGGGCTCTCAAAAGGTGAGGCAGGTCCAGAACCTCTCTCTGGCTGACTGGCTGTGTGCCCCCATTTGCCTGGCAGACTATCCCCCAAGTGAAATTTAAGGGGAGGCTTCAGAGAGTCTACTTTTAGGTCTTGGCTTCAAGATGCTTTCTTCCCTCTCGCTTCACCAGAAATAGTTTCACTTCTACCTGCATCTATTTTTCAAATTTAGTTTAGAATCAGGAGGTAGGAAGGGGTGTAATTGCTAACCTCAAACCTCAACAGAAGGGAAGTACACAGTTCAACTGTCTTCTAATATTTTATGCTCCAGCCAAAAAACAAAAACAAGAAAACAAAAACCAGGTAAGTGCTTCACCAGCCACTCAGGCGATCCCCCGAGACAGCTCACTTCATTTCGGGGATGGTGCTAATTGCAAGCCCTTGAACTTCCCATCCATCTTCCATGGGACAGCCTTCGTGCACCAGCTTTTTCATCCTTCTCTCTTAGGGCTCTGTTGTCTGGGAAAAATTGCTCCTCTTCCTCCAGTTCATGTTCATCACCTCCTCCCCCCTACCCACCGCACCTCCTGTATTTTAAGTTTCCTCTGACCTCTGCATCTCATTCCAGGTTGCATGCTGATAGGTTGCATCCTGGGCCATCACCTCCCTCACACAGGGAGGTAAGAAATTCTACCTGAGCTTTCTCTCATTCTGAGACTCAGAGAAGGAAGCATAAATGGTAAACGTGTTCAGGAACTGGCATCTGTTTGCAATTTATAATATTCTGCAAGCACTATAAAGTGATCTGAATTTGCCCCAAATGGAGCATATGTTTGGCAGGAATGTAGCTATGGTCTGGGAATCTTAACGCAGCTAAGTTCACCTCCCTCACTGAGCCCCCAGGCACTCCTTGGAAATCTCACATATGCTATTTTTTTTAAATGGCATCAGAAATAAAGATTTTCATATTAAATTTCTTAATTATAAAATTTTGGCAAGTGTTTTTGAACAACAACAACAGCTACAAAAAGCCAAAACAAAACAAACATAAGGAGCAAATCAAACATCCCCTGACACTATCGCCTGCCAGCTGCCAGCCTTCAACCTATGTGCCCAGGCCACTGGCATTTCCTTCTTGCCAGATGTTTATTAAGGTGAAAGAGTTGCAAGAGAAACCAGAATATTGGATGCCTATTAAGGATCAATGAAACGCCATGAACTTGAGAAGATGCTGGGAGAGAGAAGATGGTAAAATCCCACAATTCTTGCTCTTGGAGAGCAAACAGACTAAGCTAAGATCCTTTGGCATAATTGCTGCGCTGGATGTCAGGAATGACTTCCGCAACCTCTCAAGGTCACCAGAAAGATCCCTGCTCTCCTCGTGCTGGAAACTTAGGATTCTGCCAAGCAGTTCACTTGTTCCTTTCGGAAACCTCTGTTCCTGTTCCCAGTGGCTTCCTGCAAGCCCTGCTTCCTCTTCACTCATTTCCCTTCCATTCTCACCATGGCTCCACGCGCATTCTGGTGCCCACTTTAGAGCATGGACAAGCTGGGCACGTGCAAGGGATGAAGGAACAGAGGAGGAGGGTGCTGGCAGTGCACGAGGCACGGGGAGTGCAGCCCCAGGTTTGCTGTGTTGGTGTAGATGCTACCTCAAGCCTCCAGCGTCGATGTCTACACTGCCTGCCCCGGGGCAGAGTGTTCTATTGGGTATTCTTCCGCAGGAGGGAAGGAAGGGAACTAGCATGACACTGAGCACCTATCAATGTCAAGAAACGGCTGGGAGCACAGCTTTACTCCTCCCGACAGCCCTACTAAGCACCTGCCGTTATTCCTCCTCCTTTGCAGAGAAGCAACGTGAGTTTAAATAAGGGCAAACAGAATTACCAGATGGCAGAGCTAGGATTTGAACTGCGGGCTGCCCCTTGGTGGCAGGTAGGTACAGAACATAGCTCCAACAGCAGGGAGTTCACTGCCACACATACTTGGGAAGTCCAGTGACTCAATGAGTCTGAGGCCCATCTGGATCTTGGGGCTCGAACGCTATCCCCAGGGCTTCTCATCACCAGCATTGGGGTTTGCTGAGCTTGACATCGAGGCTTCACTTTGCAGACTACTCCTTCCCTTTGACTGGAGAAGATGGCCGTTGGCCCAACTTGAGATTCCAAAGAAAATGATTTCTACCAGAGTCCACATATTGTAACGAGGGAAGTTTTGATTGGCTCAGTTTTAATCACGTGCCATCCCCTGGACCAATCACAACAGCCAACTGCTGGAGTCCCCTGATTGGCCAGCCAAGGTCATGTGACTGGCACTGCTCGCTCTTGCTCTCGCTCTCTCCTCCCCCCCCCCCATATAGTCTTGCACAGTCCTCGGGATTAGTGGCACACCAGACATTCCCCAAATGAAAAGTGAGGTCCAGTAGCAGTCAGTGAGCGGGTGCCAGCAAGCCAACTCAACAGACGTTATCTATACTCCCAACCAAAGCTCTTTCCACCCCTTTAATGGGAAGAAAATAACTCAAAATGGGAGAACTAGCAAAGCCGAGCTTTGTGATCACTTAGAATGGCAGAGTGTCCTTAGATGGCCCCATGGATGGACTTGACGCTGCCAGACTTGGGGGGAACACCACTGTCTCTGCTTTCTCTCACCCCGACTCTTCCAGTCCATTGCTGGCATTCGGGGTCTCCCTCCCAGCTCAAAGATCCCTGAGCCCCCAGTTGGTGGCAGAAGATGAAGGGGATCACCACCTCATCGTCTCTGGGAGCACAGGGAGAGATTTCAGACTCAGACATATTTGGAGAAAGAGTTTGGCACTGCAGTTGTTACCTCGATTAGTTTACACTCCAGTGGCCCCCAGGGGGGCTGACAGACTGATGGATGGCAGTGCCTACGGGGTGTGCAGCCGCATTAATGCCGCCACGAACTCAGCTCATTAGCCCCGAGTTCCTCTCCTTCCCTCGCCACACCTCAGACACCATTAATCTCATGTAAACGGAGCCAGCTCACCAGGGCCATGTGTGCTCAGTGCAGGTCCCTGGGGTGGCTTCCCAACCAGCTGCCAACATGGCATGGGGTGTTCAACACCCCCTCCCCCGCCACTGGCCCTTTCCCCTCCCAAGGCCATGGCACAGAACTCACAGGGCACCTGGCAAAACATCCTCCACAGGAGAAGCCTGGGCAGCTCCCTGGGGAGCTCAGTGTAGTCTGCAGATGGGAGAGCTTGGGGCCTCAGTCTCATCAAAGGGCCATCAGGCCAGCAAGGCTGCTCAGATGATCCACCAGATGCCAATGCTCTTGTGGACTCTTGGTGGACTCTGCTGCAATCCCAGGAAAAAACCAAACTAGACACCTGCTCAGAAAGCAGAGCCTGAGTCTGGGGCTCCCTAGACAATGCGCATGATGGCTGCTGGCATAGTACTGGTGTTGACTATGTAGCCAGAGCCCAATCTGCAGAGATGGCCTGGCCTTGACTGAAAATGGCGACTGTTCTGCTAATCAAAACAAAGCAAAACCTTTTTTCCACATTTTTCTTCCTAAAGCGGTTGCTGGAGTCTACAGATAGGGCTTTGGGAAGATGCCACAGCCTCTTTATTTCTCTGATGTCCCCGCTGGGCATCCCCTCCCTTCCTCAGCTGGGTTACCTCACAGGTCAGCCAGGTCCTACCCCAGGGCCTTTGAACTTGCTGTTCTCCTGACATGTGCTTCTCTCAGATCCTTGCCTCCCTTGCTTTTGTTGAATCTGTAGTCAAATGCACCTTCTCAGGGAAGACTCCCCTGACCACACTACTTGAAACAGGAACCCATCTCCCCCAGCACTCCATCCTCATTTCTGGTTTTATTTTTCTCTGGCTCACTTTCTACCTTCCCACAGACTCTGATTTGCTTGTCTTCATTGTTTGGCACATGTTCTGTCCCTGTTTCATTCCCTTCAGTGTCCTGGTGGCTACTGATCTCCCACAGGTTGGCAACCGGGTGGTCTTTGGACCCAGCACCCATTAACCCTGGACCACAGACACAAAGATACCCTTTTCCAACCTCTCTTGTCAAGCTCCCCCTCCAGCCACTCATGCCCACTCCTGTTCCCCATCTCACCCATGTGGGTGTTAAGGGCACAGATGTTGGAGGCAGACAGACCAAAGCCTGGGCTTGATCATCATCCTTCTGCTCACTGCTCTGCTGACCTCCCCTCCCCCCACCCCCAGTGCCAGTCACAATTTCCCTTTTCTTTAAAGTAACAGCAACACCTCCCAGGGCACTTGCTGGCCCTTCCTGAAAGCTCGGTCAGCACTGGCTTAGGGCTGACTGTCCCTTTAAGGGCATGTCTCTGCAGCGGCCTCCAGTGCCCTTACTTTGTGAGTTGGTGTTGCCCCTTCTACTCTAGCTGCGGGTGAGCACCTGCTCACACATCCACGCTGCCTGGGGGAGCCATCACAGGGATGGAACCCACGGTGCCTCACCCCTGGATAGAAGGATCAGGCAGGTCCCAGATGGTCCAGACACGAGCAAAGTTCTTGGGGTGTCAACCCTGATGAATCTCTGCTGAAGATCTCGGAGTCCCTGGGCCCCCATTTTTAAAAATTTTTAATTTTTTTGTTTGTTTTTGCATTTTGTCCTATACATGATTGCAGAATTGTTGATCCCCATAGGATTACCCCACCCCACCACGCTCCCTCTGGTCTCATCGCCTCCTTTCTTTTTGTTGTTTGTCCATGTTTATCCCTTTAGTCTTTCTGGTCTTCTTTTTTTCCTTTATTTCTCAATATCTTCATTGGCCATTCCGCGCGCCTTTGGTTTGCACCCCTGTTTCTTGTTTCCCTGTGGCTGCTCTTTCTATTGTTTTCTGCCTCTTTTTGCTGCTTCCTCCCATTATGTTTCGGGTCCTCAGCTTTGGGGATCGGATTTCCAGTGTTGTATTTTGGTAGAGCTGCTCCTCCATGGGGACAGTCCTCTGCCGATGGGTCTCCAAGTCTTCCTTTTAAGATCTTTGCTGTTAGGCCACTTTCATTTTTTTTTTTTTTCTGAGACTAGGTCTTGCTATTCTTGCCCATGGGACCCCAGGCTCGAGTTGCCTGGGGTACCATGGACTCAAGTGATCCCCAGCCTCAGCTTCCCTGGGCCCCTTTTGGTGCAGCTTTCTAAGGGACATAAAAGCCAGACATCTGAGAAATGGGAGGTCTGTCCTGGGTCCATCTGGCTCTTCTCCCTGGGGCTGCAGGTATGGCAGGTCCCAAGACCTGTCCTCGCAGTGACAGGTTCCAGCCCCAGCTGCTGCCTCTGCCAGCTCTCAGCAAGGATGCTCCTGTGATCAATGCCTTTCTCCAGGCAGCATATGTCTCAGCAGAGCTTGGCCCACGGGAGATGCAGACTCATAGTCATGGGCTCATGGCGCCACTACTTTGGCCGAGGCAGGCTGCGCAGGGAAGCATGGACTGGGGTACGAGCCTGGGATCCTCTAGAGGGAAGCAAGCTTGTAGAGAGCAGAGTACAGAACCCCCTGGAAGGCTGGTTGGTGCAGATCCAAGGAACACATTCCCAGCAAAAGCTTGGAGATGGGAGTTGGGGAAGAATAGTGCCTCGTGGGTTTCTACCCAATAGAAGTCAGGGCAGTGTTTTCCAGCATGGCTTCCCGTCAGAGTGGGGTTGGTTGCTTGCAAAAATGGCCAAAACAACTTCCTGTCCTATGTTAACTTTGCTAGAACCTTCCCATGATCATGTGACTTGGCCACATTATTTTCTTTGGCCAACAGGACAGTAGCCAATGTGTCACATGCAGACTCTGGAAACATGGAGTTTCTTGCTGCTCCTGGAGCCTCATGGCTGCCTCTGTGCACACCCAGTCTAACCTACTGGAGATGAGAGACCATATGGAGAAGGGGGTTCCCAGCATCGCTGGCAACTTAGACCACACACACCAGTCAGGCCCAATCAACCAACTAATAGATCCCAGATGTATGAGCCAGTTCCATCAGAAGAGCCGCCCAGATGAGCTCAGGTTCACTGTCCACCTGCAGAATTGACGAGATAATGAACTGCTTTTGTTTCAAGTCACTACATCCCCGAGTGTTCCATTCCACAGCAAAAGCAAAGCACGTGGATTCGGTGTGGTCAGAGCTTAGCAGACTGGACATGGCTTCACCCCCATCTGTCCAAGACATTGCAGGTGGGCACTTAGAAAGCTTACAGAGCAAGGAGAGTGATTGGGTATTGGAAGTTACCTGCATCAGGACCAGAAGCACCCCCCCACACCCTCTCTTGCTGCCTGTCACCCAGGAGCTTTGGTGGGATAGCCCTTGAAGTCAAGGTAAAATAGTCCAAGATACTGGCCATTAAAATGAGGTGAGATGTCATGGGCACTAAAATGTCTACTCTGTGTCAGTTCTGAGCTTGGGTTTAGATGTCCTCAGTTCTATGTGCTTCTACCCATCCCATTCCACAGCCTGGGAGCTGGATTTGGTTTCCACTGACCCTGGAGTCCAGATCCCAGAAGTGGGCTGGTTTTCTCAAGGAGGGCAGCCAGGTTTACCATCTCCACCAACTCAGAGCTCCTCTGTTTCTAGGACCCTGCAGGACCCCTGGTTCAAGGAACACCTGTCAACCACAGTTTATGGACCAGGTGCTCTCTATGAACTTAAGCCTGACCCTGACCCAACGGGGAGAAAATGTTTCTATCATCACCTCACAGATGAGGAAACTGAGGCACAGAAGGGTTAAGATATCTGTGCCTGGCTACACATCTGACGATTGGTGGAGCCAGAGTCTGAGACTAGGCCTCTGGTTTAGTCGATTCTTAGCAGATGGTTGAGGATTAGGCACTAGAGGCCATTTGAATTTATAAGCCAACATTGGGGTCCCAGGCAGGGAGGCAGATTACCCAACAAGTCTATAGTTGGGGTTCACTGGGATGGCATTTGGGAGGAGCTTATATTCTGGGGTCCAGAGGTGCCCTCTCCTCTGTCCTCAGCAGAGCAGCCCACTTGTGGTGGTGGATGCTGGAGCTGCAGGTTCTGCATGCAACCTGGCTCAGGCAGGTAACAGATGTCTAGACAGAGCTGGATGGGGTGGGTGGGGAGTCCTAGGCTGCATGCTTCATCTGAAGGGGAATCATTTCTTTCCAACTGATTGTTAGCAAGTCAACATTGCCCAACTTTCCCATTTTTCAAAGCAAGCCAGAAATTTAATTTTTTGGTGTGTTTTTATACTTAAGCTGGCACCCAATAAATTTTTTCTCAAAATACCATGTGAGCCAAACAAAACTCTGAGCCAAATATTGCCCAAGAGAAGCATTTGCTATATTTTGATATAGGAGATAAAACTCAGGGTAAATGACAATAAAAATCAGAATGAGTTTAAGGGAGAACTTATCTCCTGGAAAATAAGTCTGGAATAATCATCTTTAGGGTCGATATGGGAAGTGAAGGGTGGATTATTAAATAGTCTTTTACTTGAGTTTATCTCCAGGGCTGCCATTTGACATCCTAATGCTCCGTTGACAAATCACAAGACTGTCCCACTTCTGTGTCGAGAGCAGATTTACAAGCCAAGTTCTGAAATTTTCATCTCAGAGTGTCTGCTGAGATACTGGCTCTTTGGGTAGCTACATTATACAGCTCTCACTTCCATCAACAATAAACAGACTGTCTGGAGAAGCACAAGCACCATCTATAATCATTCTGCTGGCACGCAACAAAATGTCGGTGTGCCTGGTCAGTTCCCCACAGGACAAATGCAAACCTGTCTGCAATTCCAGATGAGTCTATCCCAGCCTGAGACAGACCCCTCGTCCCCAACAACACGGGCACCTGAGCCACACAGGTGTCTAGTCCACGAAGCTACCAGCTGTGACTGCTCTGAATTTAAGAGGCTTGTTAGCGTCCCTGAGACTTTGTCCACAATACCAGGTTCCTGTGTATGGAAGCAGGATTGGACTAGGTTCATTTACTCATGAAGTATTTATTGAGCATCTACTAAGTGCTAGGCTTTTTTTTTTTCTTCAGAGTCCAGAGAAAGATTGAACAAAAACAACTAAGTCTCTGCCTCCATGGACATGTGTTGTTTATGGGAGAGGGATGATAATATGAATAAACATAATAGACAGCATCTTTGATGATTCTATGTGCTAAGGAGAAAAAGAAAAGGGGGGGGTGACAGGGATGATGAAGGATAAAGGAGGGTAAAATT
Organism: Uropsilus gracilis; assembly: GCA_004024945.1. Taxonomy (NCBI): domain Eukaryota; kingdom Metazoa; phylum Chordata; class Mammalia; order Eulipotyphla; family Talpidae; genus Uropsilus; species Uropsilus gracilis. Next base: position 121,329 of record PVHY01002543.1, read on the forward strand.
TTATAAAGGTATCAGGAAGTCCTTTCTCAGGAGGGGTCTTTCACTGTTAGTGGGAATATGAATTGCAACTGTTAAGGAAAACAGCTTGAAGAGTCCACAAAAAATTAAAACAGAAATATACGAGCCAGCTATTCCATGTCTGACTATCCAAAGAATATTAAAACACTAATTTGAAGAGATATCAGGGCCCTCATGTTCATTGCAACCTTGTTTTCAGTAACTGAGAATTGGAAACATTCTCATTGTTTATTGATGGAGAAAGGGGGAAAGGAAATGTGGTAAGGAAGTCATGTGCAAAGGAATACTACTCAGCTATAAAAAGTAAAAGTTGTTATTTGTGACAACACGGATGAAGCTGGAGGGTATTATGCTAAGTGAAATTAGTTAGGCGGAGATAGAAAAACATGATATGAAGAAGATAAGAAGACAAATGAACAAATAAAGCAAACTCTAATTTTATGAGGACAGCATGGTGGTTCCTCAAGGGGACGAGGGAGTTGGGCAGGGTAAATAGGAAAAAGGGATCAAATGGGTGGTAGTGAATAGAAACCAGACCTGTGGTTGTGGTCCTAGTGGAATCTACAGAGATGCTGAACCACAATGAAACACATATTGTTGTAAACCCATGTGATTTACACAATAGAAAAAGAAGAGATGTTTTAGCAGAGACGTAAAGGCAGTGAAGGGGAGGAGCAGAAGGTGCTCAAGGAGCCAGTGTTCCAGGAGGCACAAAGAGGGAGGGCAGTCCCCAAGGGGGAACTGCACCCCGTAACTAGGGACAGTGGGGATGCCGGCATCACTGGAACAGATGTGTAAGGACACAGAGGAAGCCAGAGAGTGATGGATCAAAAGAGGCACAATGTAGGGACTGGGAGGTCATGGAAGGAGTTTGAAGTCTACTCTGCATGAGAAGCAGGGGAGTAACCTGATGTGACTTAGGCTTTAGCAGTTCTCCAGGGCTGCAGGGGCGGGCAGAAGAGAGGAAAGGGCAGAAGCAAGAATCTGTCCGCATGGTGGTTGCCAGTCATCCAAGAAAGATGTGCTTGTTTGAGTACATGGAAACAACCCAAATGTCCCATGACTGGATGAAAAAGATGTGGTATATGTACACAATGAAATATTACTCATCAATTAAAAAAGACAAATTTGATGAATTTATGATAACATGGATGGACCTAGAAGAAATCATATTAGCAGAAACAAGTCAAAAAGAAAAAGACAGAAACCAAATGGCTTCGCTAATATATGGGACATAGGAAAAACAAGCAAAAGGCCAGGAGGAAAAGTCCAAACAAGTTAAGAAACAAACTAAAATACACAACTGAGGGAGTGGGGGGGAGATAGGAGGGAAAAGCCAGGGAGGGAAGGAGGTGGGTGATCCCTGGGGAATACAAAGATGTGAAATATATATATATTCATTAATTAATTAATAAAAATAGAGAAATAAATGAAAGTTACTAAAATAGTAAAAAAAAAAAGAAAAGAAAGATGTGCTTGCTTGGCTGTGAGTGGGTGAGCAGCAGTCAGATTCTGGGTATACCCAGTCCCCCAAACCCTCAGCTTTCCTGCCACCATAGCCTAGTGGGCATTTCTGGGGGATTTTACACCTGGTGGATTTTACAGTGGGTCTGCAGAGCCCCTGAAATGTTCTGCAAACTGCCGTTTTGTGGTTGTCACCTATATGGGGGGCTGGCACAGGGTGGTGCCCCAGGCTTGTGAGCTGTAATCTTCACTCAAATGGCTTGAGTTCAAACTCCACACGAGCCACTTCCTCTTTCCAGAACCTTAACCAGCCTCTATGATGCTAAGTCTTGCCTCTACATGCAGGATGTCCATCACTCCTCTGAGCGTGTATGTCCACTGTGAGAACTTAAAACTGGGTTTGGAAAACTCTCCAGCTAAGTGTTTATTCTACCTTAGCTATTTTTACCTGACTTGTTTTTTTGTTTTGTTTTGTTTTTTTCTTTTCAGTGCATCCATGGCCAACCCAGGATCGAAAGCTATGGCTCTGTCTTCCACCTAAGCTGAACACCGCTGATATAAGAGTTGCTCTTCCTCCCTCCCCTCGACTCAAAATAAAAGAAAGTCGAAGATCTTGGGGGTTTAGCCCCTACACAGTCTCTAATCTTGAATGAAGACACTAAGCATGAGTGGGCTAAGGGATTTGCAACCTGAGAGGAACAGAACTGGAAAGTGGTGGAGCTGGACTGAACCTGTGAATGTCTGAGCCTCATCTTGAATTAGAACGAGGGCCTCTGGATGGGATGGAGCATCTTCTGCTGAATCACCTGTCCCACCCAGCTGAGGCAGGAGATCCTCCCAGAAGGCAAAGGTGGACCCCGCCCTGGTTTTCCAGAAACCCCCTTCGTTGGCACCACTGGTTTCCCTTCTGTTCTTCAACCGCATAAATGCCAGCTGCAGGTCTCACTGTTTAGTACCTGTCAGGAAAATGCTAATTTCACTGTAGGTCCCGCTGCTATGCAGAGGATCACAAGCAGGTCCATCAAAAATCCTCAGGAGAGAGCGTTTCCAAGAGGTTCCCCCTGCAGGCTCCCCGGGCGCCACCTCCTAAAGCTATGTGCACTAATGGGCCACCTTCATACTTGTTAATGTCTAATTACTGACACTAATGGGTCCGTGTATTTTAAAAATGAAATTATGGGTTTTATTCAATTAGAAGAAGCACTAGATAAACTGCTGAATAAATCTGGCAAGAGACACAAAGGACTCGCAGTTAAACAGGCAGCCCCAGCTCCGGAGGCCTCGCAATGCTGTGGCAGCAAAATTAACTCCAAAAAAGAAACAAATCAATGCCGGGGATGCTGAGACGGAGCACGGTGCTGGAGAAATTCATCTTTAGATTAACAACAGTCCTGGGTAGGGCCCGGGCTCAGAAATGGATCTGCAACTTAACTGCCGCTGACTTTAAAATATTTCCTGAGTTTGCATTCTCTGGCTGATTTACATGGAAATAACACATCGGATAAGTTAAAAAAAAAAAAAAAGGAAAAAATGAAGACCTCGTCTCAGCCTACCCTGCTGAGATAAACACGATGAATAGCCTGTTGGAGATTCTCCCAGGCTGCTAGTGTTTCTATTTGTGTGTATGATTTTTGAGCATCTAGTCTATTTTTTTAAAGAAAGAAACTGAATCACACTAAACGACTGTGTCGGTCTGTAACTTTTTCAACCTTGTGAGTTTACAAAGGCTAACATTGCATGTTAATCGTTTCCATTCACAGCAGTTTACAGATCTCATCTCTTTAAACGGTTGTAGAGTATTTCACATCCATCTCCTCTATCAGATATTTATATGCTTAAATATTCAAAGAAAATGATATTAAAATCCTTGAGAGTAAATATTCACCCACCCTTCCTTCCTTCCTTCCTTCCTTCCTTCCTTCCTTCCTTCCTTCCTTCC
>PVHY01002544.1:0-15508 GCA_004024945.1 Uropsilus gracilis
CACACACACTTACCATATATCGGAAAAGAACAACAGGCCAAACAACCAACAACTAAACACCAACTTAACCAAACAACAATTTGCAGAAAAATTGCAGAGTGACTGAAGGGGGGATACAGAGGGAGAATATGGAGGGAGGAGGAAGGGGGATACAGAGGGGGGATCTGGAGGGAGGAGGAGGGATCAATTAATTCACAATTGTGACAAATCAATAAAATGAATTAAAAAAATTTAAAAAAAGAGAAAAAAATAAAGAGAAAGGGCAAATTAAAAAATAAATAAATAAATAAACTTTCAAATCTTATTTTCAGTTTTAGTAAATAGATTAGGATTTATGTTCTTTGTTTCCAATGGAAATCTTTACATTCTCAGGAAAACATTTAGTGGGACATGGGTAACAATAAAGATCATTATTTTCATTTGTATATACACAGTTTTTAAGGAATTTATAAGCACCAGCTACTTTGCACATAGTAGAAATGAGTTATATATCTTAACTATCAATCTATTTGCATCATCAGAGCAATAATTGTTTTTTCACTTCTATGAAAGAAACATATGCCATGTACAGTGCCCATACTCAAAAAGCTGGTCAGTAACAGTTCTGGGCTTTTGAATGATGTATGTTCAAAGCCTGCTCTTTGAACCACCAGGCCATGTTCCCTACATTCTGTATGGTTTAAAACTCTCATTTCATTGTATTTACTAAAATCTTTGCAGTTCACCCAAATCTTCAAAATTTACATAAATACTAAACCCTTTTGAACTCTACTACCAGTAGCCTCATCTATCACTGCAAGAATGTGTTTGTCTTCCAGAATCATTGACTTTCACAGCTGAGTGGGAGTAACAGAAATTACAAAGGGAGTTGCCAACTACATGGGCTTTGGGCTCAGGTTAGACCTGAATCCTGGACTTGCTTCTGTACCAAGAACTTCTTAATTTTGTTTATTATTCTATTTTGGTGGGGCAGGGTGCGAGGGTAGGGGGTGGCATGTAAAATGCCAATACAATAGTTGTGAACTGTTTACCACCTACTGATTGTATTAAGTTTTTACTGAGAATAAATAGTCTTATGCAGCACAACAGGGTGATTTAGTAATAAAGAGTAGAGCCCTGCTTCTCATTAATGGTACATCTCAATAATTCCTTACTTCTGAAGAAGCAAATTTGTGGGCAGTGGAGCAGTGAGGAGCTGGCCTATTTTTCTGACAACAGGGAATGTGTAAGTTAAGCCCATAATAATACTGAAATAGTCCACTTGTTTTCAATATGAAATCTGCAGACTCCTAAGACTTTCACTCATACTGTGAGTTACAAGGTAAAAGCTACTTTAGAATAAAGCTAAGAATTTATGTTCTACTTCAATATGTTGATATGTTCTAGTGGTGCAGTGGTAAAACTATTGACTCCTTAGGGAGAATTAAGGCAGTGACATCAAACTACCACCATGCATTCTCAATAAAAATAAAATGTCAGGTTTATTTTAGACTGTCCTTTTAAAAGTAATATAAATGATTAACTTTGCTGAATCTATGTTTATTAATATTCTATGTAACAAAATGAGAAATATGCATAAAGCACTATGCTGCATAAGGAAATAAAATGGTTATCTAGGAGAAGAAAATTATGCAATTGAGTTATAAGCAGACCCAGCTTGAAAGAGACTGACAGGTAAATGATGAATTACTAGATCAGGTATTTCATAGACTTAAATTTTTTAAATGTCATTCAAGGAAAACAACAAATGACATTTTTTCCCTATGATCAAATTTGAGAGTTAAAAAGAAAAGAGAATTTTGAAAAACTGGAAACTACCTCTGTGAACTTTAAGATTCCTAAACCCTTAAAAAACTTCTGATAAGCACCAAACTGAAGTGCACAACTTTGAGCAGGAGGGGAAAGGGGGGAGAAGGGAGGGGAGGGGGGGTAAACCCCTGGAATTACAATGTTGTGAAATTTATACATAAATAAATTTAAAAATTAAAAAAAAACTTCTGATAAGACTTATGGTAATATTGGGTAGCAGCCTTTCTGCCCACCTGTGCCTATGCAGGCGTTTCTCTTCACCAAGCTCCTCCCTTTGGAAAGCAGCAGAGGTAACTCCCCACCAGGACTGCCTATCTGACTTAGCAGGCCTCTCTTATAACAAGCCTGCCCCTCTGGGCAGCAGTTCTTTCTGCCCATTTGTGTCTTTGCAAGTGTCCTTTATTCTTTCCTTTTGGGATATTAAAAAAAAAATCATGTAATATTAATGATATTATTTTACTATTTTTTCTTTGAATTAACATTGATTAAAATACTATGTAAGTTTCAGGTCTACATCATTAAGAATTAGCATGTGTGTATACTACACTAACAAAATAATTTTTTGATGATATAATGGAGACAACATTCAGGAGATCTGACTAGATTATTAAGATATCAATAAGAATTGGTAAGAATAAATCTACGAACCAGGCTTCTTGTGGCTGCCTGGGGTCCTGGGCCGTTGGTGCTCCTTTGCCAGCAGGGAGCAAAGATGGTAAGGAACTCCGGGTAGGACCCCTGTGCCTGGAGAGTCTGGGAGGGAGGTCCAGGTGGAGTTTTTGCCCCATCCATCCCTGGATGGTAGCATGGGGCAGCCATCTGCAGCCTGAATGGGCCAAGGCATCATTTGGCCAAGTGTCTACCCGCAGGTGGCTTGGGACTGAGCCTGCCCAACCATCCAGACCCCGTCCCCACGCAGGAAGCTACTGGCATGTGTGGGTGGGGAGGGGATACCCCTTCCATTTCACTCTCACTTCAGCTAATCTTCAGGAGGAAGAGGAACATAAATAATACAAACCCATTATAGAATAGGTGAAGAACCAAGTAAAAATCCAGCATACAGGTCTGAGCTGGACACAGAAGATGGAATATCGAGAGAACCCGTGCATACGAGACTGGAGAAACAACTATGGAAACACAATGTCACATATGCACACTTACATGCCCACTAGGTCTGGAAAAGACAAGACCTCATTTCTGAGATGCCATCTAGGAGAGCAAGGTGCCTCTCCCCACACCACAGGAGAGGAAGGCCAAAGAGTGGGGGCATTGATCCCATAGCAAAGCTTTAAACTGAGGCACAGAAGATGATCTACAATGGTCATTCAAAGATACCTGTATCCACAGAGAAACTTTTTCACCAACGTTGGCTGGGCGTGAGACCCCCTAAACCAGACATCAGAACCATAAGGTCAAGCAGCAAAACAACACAGAGAAGGAATTGGAGAAGACAGCCTGCAACAAGAAAACATGGACAGACCACAAATAAATATAGACTGGCTGCCCAACACAAGGTTAACAAGGTTAACACTGAAAACCAACAAGCATGGTTCGCCTGGTCCCAAGAACACAGTCCCTCACCCAGTGAAAGGACACTGCCACAGATTAGCAAACAACAAAGAGAGGGGTTTGAGTGAATGGAGGGGGCGCCAAAAGGAGTGGGAGGTATTCCAAAAGCCATTTACTAAGGTTATGATTTAAAGAATAAGAAGAAATAAAAGTAAAACAAAAATAAATAAATAAGTCTATGAAACAACATTTTCCCATTAACTAATGAATATTACAAAATCATGCATTAATAAAAGATCCATTCAAAGTTCATGATAGATCAGTGTACTTCTTGTCACAATAAAGTTTATGTCTTCCGATTCCATGTTGCAATTTATTTTTTAAAAAACTGGCATTTGTGGTTTGATATAGTATAATAGATAAGAAAAAAGGAGGAGACTGAACAAGTAAGGTACACAATGTCAGAAATAAATTGCTGAGGCTCCAAATGAAAAATTGGGCTTCTAAACTTACCTTCTAAGACAAAATAGTCTAATAATATTAGTTCATCTTAGTGGTGAAATTACTTGGATATGAAGGATGTAACTCCAACTGGAGTCCCAATCATCAAAACTTAAAATTTAGAAAGAATTGTTCTACAATATAGTTTCCAACATTTAAATGTTAACACATTTTTGAGAACATCTACAGTCAGTGCTTTTACTTCAAGCACCATGAACAAAAAGTTTCAAGGAATTATATTCGCTCTACAGGCAATACATGGTCCACATTTTGAATTAGAAGACCCCATTGAAGCATCAAAACCACACATATGGGAATTCAGTGATATTAATCTAAGACACTGAAAGAGCTAATAACAGGACTAGCTCTCATAGTCAGACTAAAACAGAAGACAGTACTTCTACACAGTAGAAATACCAACTGTGTAGAAATCTGAAGTGTGTGTGTCTACATCTGCACAAAAGACAGTTTTCTTCAAAAGAGTTTGTCTGATGTCTTTTCCAAAATTTTAGAGGGATTATAAGGAGATATGGAACTCAGTCTAATCTCCTTTGTGAAAGTGGCAATATGTTGATTTAAACCACTGTTCCAGATATATTCATATCAACTCAGAAATACAACAGAATCATGTTATCCCATTGCCAAACTGCAAGTGAAATTAAAGCAAGCAGGAAATTAAAATAAAAACAGCTATGTGAATTTAAGGTGTTGTCAATGGCTGGTGACATTTTGCCCAACATTTAGATTCAGACAGTTTCAGAATCAGCAGAAATCTTACACATGATCTACTTAATTCTCGCTTTTCAAAGATGAGGAAACTGTGACCCAGAAAAATTAAGTGACTTCCTCAGTGTTTTCAGTAGTTTATGCTAGAAATGGAACTGAAAGCCACAGGCTTATTCAACTGCAATTTGATCATCTAATTGCTTTTTCCCATGATTGTCTATTTCCTCTCTAAACCTAGATTGCAGTTTTCCTAACTACAACGAAAAGGACACAGCATGCTAAAGAACTGGTTAAATAGAATCGAGGAACCCTATTTACCTTCAAAAAAAGAGAAGGGTTTGTTAAATGCTAAGAAGTTCATAATGGTCTAGTCAGTTGACACAGGTTCTTAGGTTTCAATTACAGAAAAACATTATTGCCAAAGTCCGAAAGTGCGCTCCTAATTTATCAGATTACTTCCTTACAAAGTGTGCTTTTGATCTGTTCTTCCAAAGAAGAACAAATGTGAGACTTCAATGCTTAATAAAGTTGAAAGCTTCTCCCTGGGGTAACTGAAATTTTTATCAAAGAGGCGAAAGACCTGGTTGCAGCTGCAACAAAGATGTGCCATATAAAGCCAAGTGGAAAGCAGTTATACATCATTGGTGGTATAGGGCCATTGAACATGGTCATATTAATTGGAATCTATTGCACAGGACATTCCACGACATGCTGGGCAAATGACCCTGAAAGTTTTGAGTCTCTCTTAGTGTATTAAAAAAAAGTTCAGATGTAAAAATAATCATACAGATGGTGGATTCTCTATCCTTGAATGGACATAGTTACCCTGAGATCTGGGTGACTGGAAAATTTCTTTTTTAAATAATGCCCTTTAAGTGAATCCCCATATATGCATCTTCTTTTATAATCATTTGAAAACTTGTCTTCTAATAATTTCACACAGAGTTTTCAGCATAGCAACATTCAAAAGAATAAAACTAATGAAACACAGCAACTTCTATATTTTCATTTTTTCTTTGGTGCTTTAGGAAATTTCCGGTTAAAAGAGATGAGGCAGTTCAAATTGGGATTTCTTTGTTGTTTCTAAAATGAATAACTTCTAATCTAATAGAAAAATTAGGAATTTAAAACTTATATGGAACATGTTTCAAGGATATCAGGATGCAACTTTTATGAACCTGCGATTGAAATTCTTCTATCCTTAGATGCTCATATTGTTTCTGATTGCAGGATGTATGTAAAGAACAATCACTATATTTATCTTTTAAGCAGATCATTCTGAGCTTTATAAGGCTTCTTTATCTTATACCCTAAATTAAATATTAAAAGAAAATCCCATAATAGCATCAAAAAATAACTTCACAAAGTCAGAAATATGAAAGTATGACCAATTAATACACACAATCCTTTTCTCATATTCCCAATCTTTCCAAGTTTTATAAATAAGTTCCCTATAATGTAAGTCAATAAAAATACATACTCTAGATGATGGTCTAAGGATGAATATTCTTTAAAAGCATCACACATCAAGCCAACTTGTGTTTTACTCAAAACTGGAAGTCTAAAATTCTTAAATACATGAATTGTTTCATCAATTCACACAACATAGGCTAAAAACACAGCATGTATGTACATATATATATATATATATCTCCAAGTTTTATTTCCTTAGGTATCAACATATCCATGTGACTGAACTTTTATTCATATATTATCCAAAACATAACACTCACGAAAAGTCCAAACACAGAAATCACCACATTTATTAACAGCTTTTCTTAAAGTAATTAAACAGATAACTACACTTCTTTTTCTTCCATTATCAGTATCTCCTTTATACTCATATTTCAGCTGACAGGTGTTCAATGATTTCTACCTTTTGCAAAATGATTTCTTTATAACCAGTTGCAACCCTAAAAGATGGGCATTATTATTGCCAAAAAGAGCAAGGAGATTATTTACAACCAGATCTTAGCAGATGTGAAAAAGTGTCCATGTATAGCCTACCTCTTTCCTGAGGGTGAAATATCTATGAGTATAGTATTTTTTTTTTTGTCCTCCAGCCTCCCCGCTGATAAGCATAGTATTTAAAGTGAAGCAATATGACCTCCTCAGTCATATCCCATTGGAAAGAATGGAACTGATGAAAGACAAATGACAGATGAGAGAATATGATACACTGCTATGGGCCTTGCTTCCATCAAATTGCCAAAACAAAAATTTAATGGAGACAACAAGATATACATGGGAGACAACATCAAATTTTCTCCTTATAATAACTGTTCATCACTCACTTCATTAATGATTACAGTAATAATCCAATATGGTTATCATTTAGAATAGTTAGCTATATATTAAAACCATCATTTCCTATGAACTCACCTATGCTCATTGCTTTCGTGTACAGCTCTACTAAAATTGATATATCCATAATATTCTGAGGGGTGTGAGCAAGCAAAATTCTATAATGATCTCACCATAAAGCATAGCCATACTTAGACTACATCATGGAATATGCTTTTCCTAGATTATCTACTTTCATAAATGTATATTACCTAGTACTGTCCATTAATTTATTAGTATGCACACTGGGTAATCAAAACAGTTTTTCATCCCCAATCAGACCACAAAATTTTCCAAACAATCATGTCATTGCTGTATTAGTTTTCTTAATGGTCAGTTTACCTGCTAAATGGCCCACAAGAGAGATCTCAGGAATGCCTGATGCCCACTTAACTAAGAATCAATCACTAGCAATATGACAAAGTAGATTTGGAATCAGACAAATCTAATTTGAATTCAGACTTTAGTGCATTTAAATTCTACAACTAAGATCAGAATATATATGTTCTCTAATCCTCATTTTTCTCATTTTTAAAATGAAAGTGATAATACATTTAATATAGGGTTGTTATGAGGATTAAATGTGATAATATATTTAAAACCCTTAGCACAGAGTCAAACATATAGTAATTACAGGGATAAATGGTAGCTATCAGGGCCACCACCAGACTTCATAGTTCTTTTGAATTAGAAAAAAAGTCCTATGGGTATTCAACTCTCCTTACTTCCCCAGTCACGTGCTTGTGTTCCACGACCAAACTACACAGCTCTTCTTGGAGGCATTGGGAGCTACTATTAACTATAGTACCTGAAATTTCCATCATTTCTGTAACTCCTTGTAAATATTTTTTTTCACTCTCCTTATGGAAGTCCCTATTTTGATATTCAATGAAAATAAGGTAATGAGATAGATTATTTCACTTAATACACTAGGAATATAATTAATGTTAATATTTTCAAGGAAAAATAATGAGAACGTTCATTAAGAGTTTTATACCAGATAATATCTTTCAGCTCAGTAATTTCATTTTAATATCTTATTCTAGAAATAATCAGATACACAGATAAATATATGAACAGTGCTATATATAATAGTGAACACTGGATACTATATAAACACCTAATTATAGTGAAAACATACAATGTAAGAAAAATTTAATTAATAAAACATTATTTCATAAAGAAGTTAAATAAAAAATATCAAGTTACAAAATAATTGAGTGAAATAAACAAGATTGTATATTTACATGATTCCTTTCTAAAAATATATAGAAAAAGTTCCTGGGATAAACTGCAAAATGTTTCCAACTCTGACCAGGCAAATGGTGGAAAAGAAGATATCAGGAATTCCTAGAGTTGAGAGTATTCTAAATAGTCCGAATTGCCAAGGAAAGGATAAATGTGGTTGGGCAGTGAGCAGTTAAGTTAACAGCATGAGGGATGTCTGCTTCTTGCTAAGGTGACATGACAATTACCATATATATACTTGCCACTTGAAATAACCAACAACCAGACAAGATGCATCCAATGAAGTTCATAAAAGACATGAGCACTGGATAAGAAAACCACTGACCTCTGAAAAAAATGTGAACAAAATAAGCTTTACAATAGCCTATCTTACTGCTTTTGAGTTTCAGAGGCGACCCAGTAGTCTTCCAGATTTAAAGATGGGAGTACCTGTGCAAGGAACCAAAGCAGCTAAAGTTGATAAAACAGAGTTCCAGAAAGGAAAACTCAGAGTTCCCAGAGTTCATACAGGTTAACCCCAGAGTATTCGGCTGAATACTAATCAGTGTGTATATGTAAGGAATCTACTGGGAGGTGGTGGGGAGGTAGGAGTGAAATATTTAACTCATTAGAGGTAAAATTCTCAGAACTCACACAAGACTGGAAGCAGCCTTGCTTCCACTACTTAAGATTGGGAAACATCTTAATTCAACAAAAGGGTTTTTCCTCAGAAGTGGGGCAAGTCTAAACCAAAAATTTCTATTCTAGTATTGCTTATCAAAAGTTGATCTGAAAGAGTAAAAAAAGATTCCATGTGATTTAACCATATCTCAGATCAAATGTTGAGAATCTTCAAAAGAATAGAAAAATATTCATTTACCTAGCAAGATTACAACTTGACGTACAATCAAAAACTACCACAAATCACAAGAGTGTCACTTGTGTGTGGAATGTAGAGAAACCAAACTAAAGCTCAAGTTTTTAAAAGCCCTTGAAGGCTGACAATAGAACTGAGGGGCGGAGCCTAGGGATAGGGTGAAAACAAAGAAGGAAGGGACAATAATGGACTATGGTATTAAGACTATGGTTAATTTGGTGGTGGGTGCACCATGGCGACAATCCCTGAGTGCAGGGATTCTATACTTCCAAAATACCAACTATAATGTTAGCCAATGCTACATCAATTCAGCAAGCTACCAGGTATCAGATAAGCTGGAAAATAAAGACCCAAAGTAAGAAGAAAAAATATTCAGTAGAACTGATCCAGAAATAATATTGATAGTAGAATCAGTAGGGGCATTAAAATAGTATTCCAAAATATTAACTAAATAAATATCTATTTCAACATTAAAAATGCTTTGTGTTTTCAATAAAGCAAAGATTAAATATGTAGAGACATGGGAGATAGATATATTTTTAAAGACACACATCAGACTTCTGGACATGAAAACTACAATATCTGAGATGAAAAATACGCTAGATAGAATTTGCCACAGGAAGATGTTGAGAAGAAAAGATTAGTGAATCAGATGTTATGTAAATAGAAGCTACCAAAAGAAAAATATAAAAGCAGGAAGAAAACTGGGGGGAAAAAAAGCAACCAGGACATAATATAAACTGCAGAAGAGTTTCCAGGAGTCTAATATAAATCTAATACAGTCTCCAAAGGAAAGGAGAAATGGGAAAAAGGCTAGTAAAATTGTTAGAAATTATGGTTGAAAGTTTCCAAATTTAACAAATTGATCTAAGAATTGATCTAAGAATCTCTAAGAATCTCAACAAACCACAAGAATAAAAAACATGAAGAATATATAACAATTATAACAAGACATCATAAAGAGATTTCCTACAAGAATATATATAAAGAAGATCTTAAAAGCAGTTAGGAGGGGGGAAATTATGAACAAAGCAACAAAGATTATAGATTTCTCATTAAAAACAAAGGAAACTGGAAGCCAGTGAAGCAACAACTTTAAATCACTAAAAGGTACAAACCACTGACTTAGAATCTGTGCTAGTCAAAAAGGGTATGTGGCCAAAATGAAGGCAAAATAAAACTGATTTCAGATGTACAAATGCTAAAATACCAGCAAGCAGTATTGTACTATCAAAAATGTTATAGAAAGCCCTTAAATCATAAAGAAAATACTAGCTGTCATTTCTAATGATAATAGTTAGAAATATCTAAATTTATCTGTATTTCTAACAGATAGACATCTGTATCTAAGTAAAGAAAGTACACTAGTATGGTAACCACATGAGTAATCATAAAGATGTTTTCTCCTGTTATTTAAATCACAATTGACTGTTAAAGGGCAACTAAAAGACAACTGACTATTTAAAGCAAAAATAATCTCTTTGAGTATTTACAAATATGTAGAAATAAAATGTATGCCAATAAAAGTACAGACAGAGAAGGAAAATATAAAAAGAAGTATACTGTTGCAGATAGTTTTGCTGTATAAGTGATTCGATATCACTTGAAGATAGATTGTGATGACTTAAAGATAAAAACTTAAATTCTAAAACAATCACTCAAAAACTTTCAGTTAAAACTAGTAAGACAATATAAGAGATAAAATGGAAAAGTAAAATGTTCCATTAATCCAAAGTAGGGTAGAAAATGAGGGGAAAACTGAACAAAAAACAGTTGGCTCAATAGAAAGTAGCAAAATGATAAACTCAAGCATTTCAAAAACTCACATTAAATATAGATTATTTATTTTTAAAATAATTAATATATATATATTTCACATTTTTGTGACCTCCATGGTTCAACGACTCCCCACCCTCCACCCCACCCCCAACCATTCCCACACCCTGTTCCAGCCCCTACCTCCCAAGTTGTGTACTTTAATGATTTTTAACTTGTTTTGACTTCTCTTCATGGCTTTTTTTTTTCTTTCCCATGTCCCATATAATAGTGAAACCATTTGGTTTCTTTTTCTTTTTGACTTGTTTCTGCTAATATTTCTTCTAAGTCCATCCATGTTATCGTAAAATCATCCAATTTGTTTTTAATTGTTTTTAATATTCCATTGTGTCTATATACCACATCTTTTCATCCAGTCATCTCATCTGTTTTGGGACATCTGGGTTGTTTCCATGTTCTTGCAATTATAAATAGTGTTGCGATAAACATCCAAGCATGAGTGTCCCTTTGTACAAGCATTGAGGTCTCCTTTGGGTAGATAGATTCCCAAGAGAGCAATTGCTGGGTCAAATGGTAGTTCCATTTTCATTAATTTGAGGGCCCTCCACACAGCTTTCCATAGAGGCTGGACCAGTTTACATTCCCACCAGCTGTGTAAGAGTGTTCCTTTCTCTCCACATCCTCACCAGCACTTGTTGTTGCCCTTTTTTTGGATGTGGACCATTCCTACTGGTGTAAGGTGGAATCTCATTGTGGTTTTGATTTGCATTTCTGATTGCTAGTGATGTTGAATATTTTTTCATGTGCCTGTTGGCCATTTGTATTTCCTCTTTGGAGAAGTATGTTTCATTCTCCCCATTTTTTAAGTGGGTTTTTCACTTTGTTTTTGTTAAGTTGTGTGAATTCTTTGTGTATCTTTGTTATCAGACCCTTATCACTTGTATGGAGGGCAATAATTTTTTCCCACTCAGTTGGATTTCTTTTTGTTTTCTCTGTTTTGTCTCTTTTCTCTGTTTTGTCTCTTTTGCTGTACAGACGCTTTTTAGTTTGATGTAGTCCCAGCTGTTTATGTCTTTCTTCATTTTTTTACCTGCTATAGATGTATCCAGAAATGAATTTCTGGATTGTAACTCATGGAGGGAAATGTAGATTATTTAAATACCCAAACTGAAAAACAGAGATTGTCAGGAAAAGACAAAATTGACTCAGTAATATCTTAAGGCAATTTGAAGATGAAGTCAAAATAGGTTAAATATTGGCAGAAAAATACGCACCACATAAACCAGCAAAAGTAATGCTTTGAAGACTATATTAATGTGAATCTAAACAATTTCAAGGCAAAAAATGTTTTCAGTGATAACTTTCATATCATATCCTCCCCCCTTAACATTTTGTAATTATAAAGGAATAAATTCATCAAGAAGATACAATTATCTTAAACACTTATACACCTAATAGCAGAACTTAAAATATATGAAACAAAAAGTGATAAACTGTCAATGTGAAATAAATGAATCCTTAAAGTCAGATATTTCAACTTCCCTCCCAATAATTGATAGAAGAGTTAATGGAAAAATAGTAATGTTAAAAAAGCCTTGAATAACACTATCGATCAAGTTGACCTATTAATATTTATATATTTCATACAAATAATAATAATATTTGTATGAAATTGCACACCTTCTTCAAAATATCTGGAACAGTAAGAAAAGTAAACTATACTGATTCATAAAGCAAAAATTAAAACTTTAAATAAATTGAAATCATGCAAAGTATGTCCTATGCATATAATTATTTGAGAAATCAACAACAGAAATGTACCTCAAATAGCTTCTAAAACTTGGAAAAACTTAAATAACTAATAACTTAAATCAAAGGGAAGTTATAAAGTCTTTGCAAGTGCTAATAGAAATATAATATTTCAAAATAGATGAGATATTTCAAATAACATTTAGAGAGTCATTTCTAGCATTAAATACTGAATTTTGAAAAGAAGAAACCTTTTTTCTTTTAATGAATGTTCTTAAATTCTATCATAAGAAACTAAGGGAAAATAAGATCAAGTAAAATCCAAAGTAAACAGAATAAAGGAAATAATAAGCACAACAGAAAGCTACAAAATAGGAAGCAGAAAAACATTACAGAACAGTAAAAAAAAAAAACTGGTTATTTGAGAAAATATAAAAAGTGGCAGTCACACCTCATCAGAACAAATGAGAGAAGACACAAACAATCATGATCAAGAATGAGAGAGAAAGATTAACTACCAATGTCACAGATATTAAAAGTATAATAGAGAAATATTATGAACAGTTTTAAGTTCAACTTAGATGAGATATTAAAATTCCTTAAAAGACACAAACTACCAAATCATTTTCCTTAGAAACAGCAATTCTACTCAGTAGGTAAAAGCAGGTTACTATATAATTGAAGGAGAATAGAAGCAAGCATGGAAAATTACAGGGCATATTCATAATGATAGTTTTTAACACCCAGAAATTTTTAGTTCCTTTATGATCAGTTCTTTAGCAAAAAGGCATCAGTAGAATCTGAGAATATAATTTTAAATGTGTCAGTGAGATGGAAAGCATTTTACTTTTTTAATGCCTTAAAAAAGAAGTCACTATTACATATTTTCAATATAAGATCATAAATCAAAATTAATAATTTAGTGACGGGGAAAGTGGGTGATTTATCTTATACTCCAGAATTACCAATATATGAACTTGGATAAATACATACAAAACACAAAAGTGTCATTATATATGTGTATATATATGTGTGTGTGTATATATATGTACATATATATACACATATATAGACATATGTATATATATACATATATGTATATATATGTACATATATATACACACACACAAAGAGCAAATTAACAAGAAGAGTAAATGTAGTTGTACTAAAAATATCAAAGAATATTGATATTACTATAAATTACAAGAAAAATTACAAATGTGGATTAAAATATATTGAAACAACTTACTAGCTATCAAGGACATAAGTAATAAAAAATGAAATCACACTTTTCATCTATCAGATTGATAACATAAAATAACAAATAATAATTACTGCTGGTAATGAGGAAATGGGAAATTTCATAATTTGGGAGGAGGGGGAGTATAAATTGTAATAGCTTGAGAAGAGCAATCTAGCATTATCTATCAAAGCTTAAAATACACATATATTAAAGTTAAAACTCACATAATCACCTCAATAGATATAGTTAAAGCATTTAACAAAATCACCCATTCATGACAAAAATATTCAATATTTAGGTTGTTTCCATACCTTAGCTATTTAGTGCTGTAATACAGACAGAACTATAGATATCCTTTTGAATTATGGTTTTTGTATTCTTTGGGCAGATTTTTAGGAGTAGAATTAGTGGATTATATGGTAGATTTTAGTGTTTTGAGGAACCTACACACATTTTCTTTTTCTTTTTATTATTACTATTAGTTTATTATATTACTTAATTTGTTTTACATAGTTATCTACCCTGGGGTTCTCCTACCAACTTATCACCTGTGAATCATTGTCTTAGTCTTTTTGTGCCCCTCCCACCCCCCTATCTCCCCCCTACAACTCTCATGGTCTATGCCTCAATTTTGCTAAAAAGTAGTTTTAAATTTTTTTGTCTGCTAGATTGTTTTCCCTTTGTCCTTCATATAAGTGAGACCATCCAGTATTTCTCTTTTGTTTCTGGCTTATTTCTGCTAGCATGATTCCTTCTAGCTTCATCCATGTTGCCACAAATGACATGTTTGTCTTTTTGATTGATGAATAGTATTCCATTGACCTACACACATTTTCTATAGTGGCCAGACCGGTTTACATCTCCATCAGCAGTGTAAGAGGAATCCTTTTCTACCACATTTGTTGCAAGCATTTGTTGTTCCTAGCTTTTTAATCTGGGCCATTCTCACAGGTATAAGGTAGTAGCTCATTTTGGTTTTGATTTACATTTCCCTGATAATAAGGGATGTTGAACAGTTTTTCAGATTCCTGTTGAAAAGTTGAATTTCTTCTTCGGAGAAGTGTCATCTTAGCTCTTTTGCCCATTTGTTGATTGTGTTGCAAGAGTGGACCACACATATGTTATGGTTTGGGAGACCTGCAGGCAGCACCTAAGAGGAGAAATCAAATAATGTCCAAAAATTAACAAAGTAAGAAAATTAATTATTATTTTTAATTATTCAACAAACAGGAAACAAAAGGGCAACTTCTCAACAAAATAAAGGCCATCTAACAAGAAAAACACACAGCTAACATCAATTTACTGAAATGTTGTATGTTTCTCCCTGTGATTAGGAACAAACAATATGTCTGCTGTCATCACTTCTATTCAACATTGCATAAGAAATTCTAGTCAGGGCAATTAGGAAACAAAAAAGAACAAGAAACATTCAGTTTGAAAAAGAAGGAAAAAATATACATGAAATTATAAACTATTATATGTAGAAAATCTTGGGAAATTTACTAAAAACCATAAAAACTAACCAGTTGAATAATTATGCAAGATAAAATGACCAACATTAAGAAATAAATTGTGGGCCGGACACGGTGGCTCGTGCCTGTAAGCTTCAGCCTATGAAGCGGCCAGGGATTACAGTTCAAGTCCCGCCTGGGACCCATAGCAAGACCTAGTTCCAAAAAAATAGCTGGGTGTGGTGGCACGTACCTGTAATCCCAGCTACCTGGGAAGCTGAGGCTGGGAATTGCTTG